>CACSLK010002554.1:3069493-3079522 GCA_902706635.1 Striga hermonthica
AAACAATGAGGGGAGACCCCTATTTATAGATCCTAACTATGACTAATTCTAATCTACCTAGGAAACATATTAAAGCAATAAAATATTAAATTCCTAAACAATCTAGATATATTTGTGCAAGAAGGAAACTAAATATACTAGAGTCCTAAATTGACTAGATCTTGATCTTGCTTGGCTTGCACTCCAAACAATTCAAATCCACACGCCCCAAGTACTTTCGGCCGCCCTTCTTCTTGCCTTATGCGTGCGCGCCGCCCTTCGGGGTTTCCTAATCCTCGTTGCGCGCGGCTTCGTGCGCGCGCACCGCCTCCACCAGTCCTACTCCCGCACGGGCTGGGTCCTCGCTCGCCTGACCAGCACGCGCCCCGCTGACTTGCGTTGCACGCCCGCCGACTACCCCTTGCGCGTGCACGCCAGCGTCCCTCTTGCCTAATCCTTCGGCGACTAGGCATCACGCGCGCTACTCACACGCGCACGCTGTTGCGCGCGCTTCATCCGTGTCGGCCATCTCGCACGCTTACTCACCATCGCTTGGTATTCCTAGGCCCGCGCGGATTGGGACATCCGCGCTTCCACCCCACTCGCGCGCCCTAGCGCGCAGCTCGCTATCGCTGGTTGTGACCCGCGCGTCCTTGCTACCGCCCGCGCACCCTCGTGCACCCGCGGCATGGCCCGTACCGCTCACCCCCACGGACCGCTCATTCGCGCGCCTATCGCGCCCCGCGCCTTCCTCGCCGAACACCAGCACGTCCCAGTCGATGTCCGCCACTAGCCCGCTTACCGTGCACCTCCGCACATCGTCCTGCTCTGTCCAACCGCGCGCATCATGGGCCGATGCGCGCCATTCGCCCCCTAGCCGATCATCGTCGCCCTTCTCGTCGGCGATCGTCACCGTTGGTTCGGGCCATTGAGTCCCAACCTTTCAACCTCTCACAATCGTCCGCCGGTATCCACCACCCACTTTCAACCCTTTGCAAACCACGTCTTCTAGCCTTCTTCTTTCGTGCTCGTGTCTTCCTTGTACAAGGCTTACACCAACAGTATGATTCCTTATCCTTTGCCTTGCGCTTCCTTCGGGCTCGTTTGGTCTTGTGCTTCTTAGGCTTAAGCTTAGCCTGTGGACCACACCCTTTCGGCCAGTCTCTCTTGCATGATGGTCGGTATATTGGGCTTGTCGGCTCCTCCAGCATGTTTTCCAGCCATATGTCGAGACCATCGTCCCCTTCCTCGTCGGACTCGCCTGGGTTGATGACCACTTCCATATCACTGTCGCCTCCCGCATCCCGCTCGCCTATTGCGTGCCCCAGTGCGCCCAGTGCTACCCCACGTTCGCCCCATGCGCAAGGCGCGTTGTTGCTTGTCGTCCAATTGCGCGTATCATGGCCTGATGCGCCACTCGCCTATTTGACATTCGGCCACAACCATCCACTCGCATTCGTTCACTGGCCCACACCCATCGCCCCCGCGCATCTTCCACCCATCTTCCACCCCTCGCGCGCCCATTCTCTTAACCTCCATGTGCCATGTGCGTCTCTTCCTCGCACAAGCTTTGCACCACTCACCTAGCTTTCCCGACACTACACATTCGGCACCTGCCCAATCACTCTCCTCGTGTGCAACTGCCGTGCATCTCTTCTTTGCACGCTTAGCCTTGTGCCTCTTGTTGTGTGATCGTGCTCTCTTCCCACAGCCTCTTGGCCAGTCTCGTCTAAATGTTGGCCAATAGTCTTCTACTTGTGGCTCTTCTGGCCCACTCTCGAGCAAACTCTTGAGTTCCTCTCAAGACTCATCCTCGGACACACCGGGGTTGATAACCACTTCCGCATGATTCCCCTTCTCTTCAATTACTTCCTTGTCCTCAAGGATAATGAAATTCAGCACATCGACATCACCCTCTTCCTCAACTGGCATATCGCCTTGGTCCTCATTTTGCAACTTGATGCGCTTCCTTGATCGCCCAAACTCCATTGTACCTCTTTTATAGTCGGTTGTCACGGACCTAAGTGTTTCGAGCCGCTGCACTCCTAACACTACATCAGTAGCCTTAATTGGTAAGGCATAGAGGTCAATTTCTAACCCTGATCTTGTGCCACGATTGGAACCTTCTTGAATAGCAAATTTCTTTGAAGTTCATCTCCATTGGCCACCTTGACCCCAAACGTTTTGAATTTAGTGGGAACCAACTTCAACTTCTTGGATATCTCCTCATCAATAAATTTAAACTTGACCCACTGTCCACTAGCACTTCCAACAACATATCCTTTATTTCCACTGTAAATCTGATCATCTTCGGGCCTCGTTTTTGCACTTGACCACATGTAGAAAGGTCTCCTCATGTGGCCCGCTATCATGCTACTCCTCAAACTCTAGCAAAAAGTCTTCCTTACCTTTACATTTATGGCCCGGTGTGAATCATTCATTGCATGTGAAGCATAGGCCTTTTTCTCTTTGTCGTTGGATTTCATCCTCCGTCAATCGCCGCATGTTGCTCGTTGTGCGCGTCCCTTCGCCGAACGTCGGCTTGCTCTCGGCCCGTGGGGGCACCTCCTCATTCGCGGCATTCGTGCGCCTCGGCTCCGTGCACGCGTCGCTCGGCCTTGCCTTGCGCACCGAAGTGAGGTGGTCCTCGTGCAACCTAGCCGACTCCATAGCCGCTCGTGTTGACCTCAGCCTGTCTAGTCACACCTCAGCTGCCAACTCGGATTTCAGGCCTCCAACAAACACTCCTACTAGCGCACTCTCGGGCCAATCCCGCACCCTACTAGCAATGCGCTCAAACTCCCTCTGATAATCTCGCAAACTACCAACTTGTCGTATTCGAGACAAAGCTTTATCATAATCCAAGTAATCACTAGAGCCAAACCTCGTGATGAGATCTCTTTCGAAGTCCTTCCAACGCATGTGCTCACCATTTTTCTTATGCAAGATCCACTGCCACCAAATATTTGCTTCTCCATCAAGATGATAGGCAGCAATTTGATCTCTCTCGTACCTTGGCACATCGTTGATCTCAAAAAATTGCATAGCCCGACTAAGCCACGCATCCGGATAGACTCCTGCGAACGTGGGCATGGTGAGCTTCGGCCGTGTGTACGCTGGCTCCTCGTGTCGTTCGTCGCGGTGGTGCCGTCACCCTTCACGCTGGTAGCGCCGATCGTCGTGCGGTCATAATGCGTGCGTTGTGCGCGTTGCCCACGACCGCCAATCGTCCTCCTCATGGTCGGCCTCGGTGTTGCTGGACGTCGTGGTTGACCGTGTCTCGCGACTCCTTCGTGGCCGGTGTGACATGCGCGTAAGCTGCCCGACAAGGTCGTGGACCATGAGATCGATTTTTGCCAATTCTCGTTGGTCGTATGTTGGCCATCACCAATGGTCTTCATGATTTCCTCCAATGACTCGATTCTTTCACGGTTTGACAACATATTTTTTTTTGTTACTCTCGAAATAAATCGAACAAACTACTAGGAAGATATATTTTTTTTTATACTCGACTCGAAACTCACGAAAGATAAAAGGAAAAGAAGGGAAAATTCGAACCAAAGAGAAAGAAAAATCGGCGCCTAAGAAGGAAAAAACCAAAAAATAAAAAAGATAAAATAGACAAAAACACGATTGGACACTCTCAACGAAAGCACCAATGATGAGAGATCGTGATTTTGTCTATGCTTGTGGATAATCGCGCACTCGGGGCCTTCAACTAAACACGATAAGTGTTACTTCAAGATGCACTAATGGCCTTCTCTTAGACATGGTTGAATGATAAACACGCACTAATGACCTTGCTTAAACACACGATGGAAAAACGTTCCTTTTCTATTCACGCATTCAACATATCAATAATGATGAGAGTACATGGATATTTATAGGTGCAAAATAAATCTAATCCTAGTCTAATTAGATCTCTGAATCCATACAAGAATATAAATCCTAAGGCAACTAAATATCCTAACATCTCTTACTAATAAACTCCTAATATTACTAGACCTAATAAAAGCAATAAGAAAATAGAATCATAATTAATTGGCAAGTCTTGATCTACAAAATCTCTCTTGCTTGCCTTGCATTCCAATCGACCGCCTCACCTTTAACCGCCCTACTTCGCGCGCGCCACCTCGCATGCCTAGTCCTCGGCGGCCTCAGCTTCGCTGGCGTTCGCATCCCATTCGCACACTGTTGCGCACGCCGCCTGCCCGTGCGCGCCTGCTTGCGCATCCTGGCCAGTCGCGCGGGTGGTGCGCACGCCCCCTGCCCCCGCGCTTTCCTCGCGACCGCCCAACAGTCCGCGCATGTTATCGCCTCCCATATCCCGCTCGCCCAGTGCTGCCCTGCGTTCGCCCCATGCGCAAGGCGCGTCGTCACTTGTCTCCTAATTGCGTGCATCATGGCCCGATGCGCGTCACTCGCCTATTTGGTATTCGGCCATGCCCGTCCACTCGCATCCGTCCGCTGGCCCACAACAATCGCCCGCGCGCATCTTCCACCCATCTTCTACCCCTCGCGCGCCCATTCTCTTAGCCTCCATGCGCCATGCGCATCACTTCCTCGCACAAGCTTTGCACCACTCACCTAGCTTTCGCGGCACTACACATTCGGCACCTGCCCAATCACTCTCCTCGTGTGCAACTGCCGTGCGTCTCTTCTTTGCACGTTTAGCCTTGCGTCTCTTGTTGCACGATCGTGCTCTCTTCCCACAGCCTCTTGGCCAGTCTCGTCTAACTATTGGCCAATAGTCTTCTACTTGTGGCTCTTTCGGCCCACTCTCGAGCCAACTCTCGAGGTCCTCCCAAGACTCATCCTCGGACTCACAGGGGTTGATAACCACTTCCTCATCAGCGCGCCTTGCCACGCGCCTGTGCATTCCAGCGTGCCACCAGCGAAGTTCCCGCACGCGCTGCACGCACGCGTTGTGCTCACTCGCCCATCGAGCGAATCCGTGCACTAGCGCGCGTGCACCAGCGCCCTGCACCGTGCATCCCCAGCCTTGTGTGCGTGCAGCCCGCGGCCAGCAGACCAATCCTCGTTCCCAATCAGACCCGACCCGAACCAGCCCAGTCTGGCCCAGACCTGACCAGACCCGGTCTAGACTGGTCCGAACCAGTTCAGCCCACCCAGTAAGCTCGGTTCGTACTGGAGATGGTTTCCGAGCGGCCCGAGGAGTCCAACTCACTTACCGAAGGTCCGAGACGATCCGATGAGCTTCATGAGTAATTGGAGCACCACGACGACTCGATCAGAATTGAGAAAGGCCAAGTCCAGCTGCCCATTGGACTTTGGTGTTCAGACGATCTCCATCAATGGAAATCAGAAACGTCTAAGAGTTGGCAAAAATTTTAAACCGTAAGTCCTAATCCTAACTATAAATTCCGCTGCGTTAGGATTTATTATTTAATAGGTTTGAATGCACATTTTTGACGTTCCTAATTGAACCCAACATCTGGTAATAGAGCCAGGCTAATTCATCTTTGTGCACTATTCGAATTAGGACTTGCGTGATATATGTGAATTAATTGTGTACGGACGCAACACATAATAGATTAGAATTACAAATAAGTGTGTTTGCAGGTATTCTTGAATCCGACTATTATGGCCCGCATGTATGTTTGTTTTTTAATTCATGTATGTCGTTTTATAAGCCTCAGACATGTCGATGATTTTTGGGTTGGGTAAATGCTTGTAATAATTTATTCGCGCGGTGGGACACCGCATAGTTTAAATGCTTTACTAGATCATTCAATTACGACCCCTGCGTGGGCCATAGGATCAATGTATGTAATTGATATTATGTATTGTTTGTTGGACCCGGTAAGCGCGGACATCTCTCGATGAGACGAGGCAGGCTACCCCGCGAACCCATAGTTGATGGGATACGTGGTACTGTGCAAATGCAGACATACTCGTAAGCAGCTTGCTGTCAGATACGAGCATTGTTAAGGTGTTTGCAGATGGATACGCACGGACCCAGGTCGACAGAAGTACGGGCGATGGCGGCAGTAGGCACACGCCAACGGAGGAGACCCGATGGCGACTTTCTCGATGACGACTTGTTCAAGATAAAAAGTGGGAGTCACGGCGAAAAATAAATTCCAAGTCCTGAATCGGAAGACCCTTTTCAACAAGGACCAGGATTGCGTTTCGAAAGATTAGAGAATGATTAAATGGCCATGATAGTTGGATCTTAGTTCCTCATTTATTATTGCCTTTTAATCATGCATGTCCTTATGTGATTTAATTGCTCTGTGTGCAAATTGAATTATTAGGAGCATGTTTAGGAAAATCCCTTTAAACTAAAAAATATATTAAGTGTATAATGGGTTGAAATAAATAACATCCAAGGCCTCCATTATAGGTTTGTCAGTGAAGTGATTTAAATCGAGCCCAAAGAACGTTTTATTTCACAGTTCACAAGGACGAATCTCTTTCGAGATGGTTATAGTGAGCTATTTCAAAAGCGTACGGGTCACCCAAAGGTGGACGTATAATTTTGGTAGTAAAATTAGTACCAATTAATGGGTTACACTTAAAGTGCAAATAATTACGATATTCCCAAAGAAAAATGTCGTTTTTATTCTTTTAGAAGTTAATTGCACTGCCAGAAGTTCAACCAACTATTATTTAAGTATTTTTTGACGGTATGTTAACTAATTGGATTTATCCCTCCTCTTGCGACGGTTTGAACTGTAGACGTCCACACTCAGTGGCCTGCGGGGATTCGGTGTTTTGAGGTGCCGGCGAATTTATTCAAATGTTGTTTTGAAGGGATCAGCGTTTGATGATTCAAACTTGACTGAGTAAAGACTATGTTTGCATGATCCCAGGAATCAAAATGTCTTTTAAATCCGTTGTCTGTAATACTCAAAGATAATTTACTTGTTCAAACATGATTAGGAATAGAACTTGGATAGTGTTTTATTTTACAGTGGCTGTTATGGAAAGATGTCGAGATTAATGTATCAGTGGCATTACGATTAAGATCGTAGTGACTAATACCTTTTGGAAAATAATAGAAATACTTGGATGTTGGCATTCGATCTCAACATGTTTCACTTGGTTCATCGGAACAGGACGGTGCAACAGACCGAACGAAAATGTCTCTCAAGAAGATTGGTTATGTTAATGATGAGTTATTAGGAATTTCACTTTTTCGTATTGGAGTTGCACAAATAGCAGGATAAGTTCTGAACATAATCCCATCTAAGCTTAGTACTCAATACTCTGAATGAATTGTTGGCAAGGCTTAGGCTTTGTCAGGAACATATTCGGATTCAGAGCATTTCAGCACACGTGCTAGAAAGTTGATACTAATAGGATTGGAAAGGATGTTCGGAAATTAGGCTATTTGTGGGATTATTTCTAGTAACGAGAAATGAGTGGATTATTATAGTACGAAAAGTCAGAATGTGTTCGTTAGCGCGAATAACTGATTTTTAGAGGAATACTAAGTAATAAATCACTAAGCTCATTTGTAGAATTGTTTTAAGGAAAGATAAAGGTGAAAGTTCAACATTGTTACCAAGTGTACAATTGTGATGCCACAAGGAAAACTGCAACATGTATTTTGTACTATACGCCTTTGCAGAGGGAACCTCGTTGTAGTGGGATGGTTGGAAGGCAACTCCATTCGTGATAATAAGAGAGTCGTTGGACTCAGTCTTATTAATCACAAGTTCAAGTAATTCATGTTTTGAGAAAGTCTCGGACTTAGTCTCTACTAAAATTGAATCAATCATGAGTTATACAATGAGGAGATCCAAGACAAGGATGCAGAAACTTAGAAAAGTTTTAATGATTTCTGATTTGGGGTCATGGACTCATATCAGATCTGGGTTCTTATAGAATTACCAAGTAGCGTAAAGGCTATTGGATGAAATCTATAAGTAAAGACTTTAGTACAAGGCTTGTTGTAAAATAGCAGACTCAAAAAGAATGAGATCAATTATGAGTTAGTTTTTTCGCCAATAGCCGTGTTTAAGTCTGTACAAAGAAAGGCTTGTTGTGAAATGGTGAACTCAGAAAGAATGGGATCTATTATGATTTAATTATTTCACCAGTTGCCGAATTTAAAGCTGATGTCTTTTATATGAGTTATGAGTTAGGCAAAGTGGATGTCAAGACATTTTCCTTAATCAGGAGTCTTGTAGGAATATCCACAGAGCAGCACCCAGAAGTGTTCATTAGAAAAGGGCTAAGAGCATGTAGTCCGTAGGCTGACAAAGTCCATTTATGGACTGTAGTGGGCTGATCATTTAGTTGATGAGTACGAATCGTGGATTTGATCATTAAGCAAATGCGCATTGCGTGTGGCGCAATGAAAGCGTGGTGGTATTTTTGTACTATGCATAGACAACATCTTGATCACTAGAGACAATGTGAAAATATTTACAGACGCAAGGGTATGGTTATCCAAGTAGTTGGACATGAAAGATTCAGAATCAACAGAGATTCTAGAGATTGAGGATCACAAGAAAGATATGTTGCTATTGTCCCAATTTTCATGTCCAGACTGTCATAAGACTCATTTTATTTTGCATGATACAGAGGTAGTCCTTATGCATGGCAATAGGACGCCTAGTATATGCAATAGATGAGGCCTGATATTTATTGCATGGTTAGTAAATATCGAAGTAATCTTTGATGGAGGTAATGGTTCATGGTATAACATATGATCAAGCGCCATAAAAGGGCTAAGGATAATATGTAGGGTTACCAGACGAACCATAAGCAACCTATGGATAACAAAGGATTCTGATTTCTAATCAGACATGAATAAGAAGTAAAAATCACCTAATGGTTTGTGTTCACTTGTGGGAACCAAGTAGATTAGAGGAATGTGAAACGGTAATACGTTGATGGATTCCACAATGAACTCAATACGTCCCTTCCCAAAAGGCGAGCGACGTAGAGATTGGATTCGCCATTGAACTAAAAATGTGAAACCTTGTCTAGCCAGGTCAGGTCACAATTTGATTGTGATGATAGTTGGTGCAGTTACAGACAGAGAGGAATCACTAGTTCATAAAGCAAGTACGGCTGTTGCAAAGGACTACGACAGGGTGGATGTTTGTCGCCTAGTTACATCGGTAGAAAACTAGGTAAATCCTTTTAGGGTTGGCTTTCCGGTGAAAGCGGATGATGGCCATGTTAAAGGATTGGGAATCAAATGTATGCTCAGTTCTTTGAGAATTGAGATTGCAAGAGAATCGTGGCTAGCAATAGCCATGAGCTTATTAAGCATAAGTGGAAGATTGTTCGAGGTATGCTGTAAAAGCTTGGTTTTGCAGACTCTAGTAATTCCATTTTGATCTGGCCATCATGTTTCAGTCAAAGTACATATGCTTGAAGTTTATTTATGTATGCGACCATACTCCTTCTCTTATTGAAATAGTGTGGTTCGAAGTGTTTCGAACAGAAAGAACACCTATCGGTTCCTTGTGAGACTAAACTATTCGTTCACAGTCTAAACAGGCAGTGAGACCCTTCTTGGACAAACACTGTAGTGTATTATTGATTCAGTTGGTCTTTGATTAGAGAATTACACTAGCACTTATGATAGATGTTGAGCAGGACCACAGAAGGATAAAATTATGAGACTCACTGACCATTGTTGTAATCTAGACCTTCAGTAATTGATGCGTACTCTTAAGCTATAAGATAATATTAAATGGGCATATGTACTCATTACTTAACTATTTGATTTATCAAGGGTGATTCCTATTTTGCTAGGATGACATACTCGGTATTTTGGTAAATAAGTGTGTTTATATGATGTGCGGTTATAAATTATTTACGGTCACTGTGTCCTAGTACGCTGGGTTGATGACGTCCCGAAATGAGCTCATGAATGAATATTACGTCAAGCCTTGCAGCCGGATGTGTTTTGACATAATGATTAAGGATATGAGTGGCACTAGTTTCGGAAATGAATAAGAAGTTGAGTAATTATTTTGTCAGTAATTTAATTAATTAACGGACGTTATTGTAACGCCCCGTTCGTTCATGAATAAATTGGATTATTATTATTATTATTATTAT
>CACSLK010002554.1:3080898-3094778 GCA_902706635.1 Striga hermonthica
ATCTCGAGGTATGTGTGAATTGACGAGCTGCGTGATAGGCAGAACCCTACCTGTATAGAGGTACCGGTGACCTGTCGAGACCGATGGTCCATCAGGGAAAGACCGGGAGGGGTACTCGTCAAAGTCCAGTAGTGGTAGTCGAGTCGAGGGCGAGACGACTTGGGAGAGAGAAACTGGAATTCGGAGGGAGTACCGGACACCTTGCGTTGATATTCCCCTTGTTTCCTGGTAGTTTCATTTTCGAATTCCGAGGACGGAATTCTTTGTAAGGTGGGTAGACTGTAACGCCCCGTTCGTTCATGAATAAATTGGATTATTATTATTATTATTATTATTATTATTATTATTATTATTATTATTATTATTATTATTATTATTATTATTATTATTATTATTATTATTGTTGTTGTTATTATTAATATTTTTATTATTAAATGCCAAATTGCTATTATTTGTTGTTATTAGTAATATTACTATTTCTAATATTAATTGTCTAATTGTTATGTTATAATTAAATAAATTATGTGTAATAATAGTAAATATTATTAGGTGTATTATATGTATGTATTTTATTCGGTAAATATTTTAATTCATCGCACAATTAAATCGGGCCCGAGTATACCTGCGTGAAATGAACCGTGCCATTGGATTTTTATTTATTTTGACCCGTGAAGGTGTGACATAGCCATGTTGGGCCATATTTTAAATCTCTGCCCAAATCTAGTAGTATTTTCGGCCCATGAGCTTATTAACCGACCCATGCTCTTAATCTCTACCCTTAGTACATAAAACTTTTTTTTTTTTTAAGCCCTAAATCGATCAGAAGGTCATCTTCCTCGCGCAGACATCATCGCCTCTTCCAGACCCTCTCGCTCCCAGCAACTCTGCAATCCCGTCACTCGCCACCATCGCTCTCGTTACCATGCCCGAGAGCCACCGCAGCCTGTCATCCCCTCGATGCCCCCTTGTCCTCGCCTCAGGCCATCGAGCATCGGCAGGCCATCATCGCGAGTCCCTCCCACCATTGTTGTTCGCGAACCATCTTCTCCGGTGAGTTCCGCCACCGCTGGTTGCTGTCAAGTCGCGACCAGGCCCCATCCTCATTCCCGTGAGCGACCTCAGGACCTTCATCAGTTGCTGCGACCTCCATCCGGTGTGTTCTGCTTGTTGCTTTCGAGGACTCCCGACGAGCCGCTGCCCTCTTTCCCGGCGAGTTCTACCGCTGTGAACCAGTCCGGCGGGCCCGTAACCTCCGTCGCTGCGTCGTTCCTGTTGCGAGTACGATCAGGTCCCATCCACCGCCGTTGTTCGTACAGTCCCGAGTCGTGCCGTTTCGTTCATCGCGTGCTATCCGTCGAGCCCCGTTCGTGCCCTACGACCCGTTTCTTCGAGGTTTTCCCGAGAACGGTACCGAGGCTCGAATTCTCTTTCGTTACTTATGTGTTTATTGTTATGATGTTCACTACGTGTTTATTAGACGTGTTTGGCATGTTCTATGAATTAGTATATAAATGCCTGTGATTTTATGTGTTCGTAATTGGTTCATTATATATAATAATGTGTAGACGAACTCTTCGATTTTGATAAATCAGAAGAGCCCTCGTCATTCGTGTTTAAGTTACTGTGGAATGGAACAATTTATCATCCTTGGTCTTATGGTGAAGACCTCGGGCGATTTTATCGTAAATCGAGTCTTAGAGAAATTGTAGAACGTGTTTAGTGGTTGTTTTTATAATAAAATCATAATAAATTCTATGCTGCTCCGATTGCCGTGAAATTTTATATGTGATGTCCTGTGTTAATTTCATAGCCCGTGTAAAAATTTCAGAAATTTCGGAGGTCTGTAACTATTTTTAAAAATTATTGTAATTTCTGGTCAGATTCACATTTAATTCATAATAAATTGAGTTATGCTCTAAGCTTTATGAAATTTTAGTATGTTGTCTTTCTATGTGATTATGATGTTGTGTAAAATTTTTATAATTTTTAGACTGAGATTGATAGGGTAAATAATTTATTAAATGGTTTTGCAGAAAGACGTTTTTAATTATGATAACTCGGTCCTTTGCTAAATAATTCTGATTTTTGGCTGAGATACTTGTTTTATGTGTACTAGCATGTTGTAAAAAGATTGGAAGTTTTGGAGTTAGAATTGGTTCGGTTTTAATTAAAACTCGATAACTGCTGAATCATTGTATGAATTTTCATAATTTGTGTATTTGGAGTAAATTGCTGGGATTTTTATATGTTTATTCTTAATTGCCGAACTTTCTCCAGTAAAAATCTTATGTGCTAATTCGTTCGTTAGTTCGGGCTTTGGATTTTATGCTCGTTTTTGCTGATACTGTATTTGAATTTTATAAAATTGTGTATAATGAGTTTGGGGCTGAAACTTGGTGGTTTCGTTAAGTCCAGTGAGATTGATTTTATGTTAAAGTTTCAGAACTTAAGTCATTAGGTTCCCCGACCTTCTTGAATTGGTGTATTTGCTTTTAATTGGTCGAGTCAAGTCCAAGTGTTCCAATGTCCACAGAACTTCACGAACTACTTGGTTGAACCAAGTTCGACCAAGATTAAATGTGAATGTTTCTCTAAGGTCAAAAGTGTTGATCTTAGTATAATAATTGTTGTAGGTGTGTGACGAGCCGTGCTCGCTGCCTACTCCTGATTGTGTGCCATTTCCGTTGCTATACCAGGTGGGTTTACTTATTCAAAACTTGCTATGCCATATATGTGTGTTTCTTGTTGAGATGGTATGATTTTAATATGTATGTAAATCATGTAGCCTATCGGCGTGAGCCGATGTCGGCCGTCGGTACGGTTGTCCCCGTCGAGTTACGGTACGGTTGCCCTTGCGAGGCAAGTCTCCGTAAAGACCTAATGAAAGGCCGTGTCCGTTACAGTGGCACATACCCCCATGAGTTAGGGTAATGAATCCCCTATCCTTGGCTAATGAAAGATGTGTACACGTGGGTAATATGTTATGATGTGATGTGAATTGGAGACGAGACAAATGATTGCTTTATGTTCATACTCTAACCATACTTCTCTTCATTATTATGTTGTAATATATGTGCATAGTGGTGAGCACGATTTTCATCTTGTGCTCATCCCCACCTGCTCTTTACCGATGCAGGTTAAGTGACAGCCGGGTGACGAGGAAGGACGAGTTGGTCGGTCTATTTATTTATGCATTATTATGGCTTCCGTTGAACTTGAATAAATTTGTTGCACGTTATGTTTTGTGCAAACTATTTTCAAACTTGGTGTGAGGATTTTGAATCTTACGAACCCTTGTAGTTTTGGGATTGATGTTTGACTATTTATTCATGAGTTTGTGTTGGTTGATGAAAACCGCTTGTAAAAACCGGGTAATGAATCCCCGTAGGCCAAGATAAGACTTGGGTTATGAAAATGTTAGTTAACACCCACTAAGTTTTCGAAAATGATTTTGAAAATTTTATACTGGTTTTTGGAAAATTCGAAATTTCTGTAAAATCAAAGTGGGGTGTTACAGTTATATCTTAAACATGTAGAAATAAATCGATCAATTAGATTAATATATTTAATTAGTGGAGACGAATTAATTGTAATTCAGAGCTAAATGGGGAGAGCAATAATATTACTCTAGTGGAATGTTTTATTATTTAATTCTAAATTTGGAATTAGGAATTAATTATTTTTCATATTTCCCTAAGGATTGGAATATTCCTTCTATAATATTACATAAGGTTAGGAGACTATGGAGCCTTCTATAAAGTAATTAAATATTAGGAATATTATCCTAGATGGAAAAAGGAGATGGAAGATAATAAGGATTCATAAACCTAAAGGAATATGCCCATATTTAGCACCTCCTTTTAGTCCCTATTGTAGTCTATAAATACACAAAGTCCCCTAGCCTCTAAGATGAGTATGACACATTTTTCTCCCTGAAGGGCTGGAGAAATTCGGCCCCTACATGTGAAAGAGAAAGAGAGATTCTTCGAGAGAGAAAATTCGGTTGGCGCCCTAAGGTCTTAGAAGAAGATGATCGAGAGGTTTTGAGAAATCTAATATATCGCTCCAGCAAGCTTTATTAGAGATCATGTAAATGTCATATAATAGAAGATTCTAAGGTTGTTGATTCGTATCCTGTTGAATATATATTCGTTCATCCCGTCGAATATATTCATCCCCGTAGCATCTCCGATGGCCACCAAAATAGGAGGGAACGACCAGTGGAGCAGCAGGAGTTCACCGGCGTGATTCCGCTGATTAGCTGCCGTCGAACGCGCCGTCACTGGAGCCCGACGCGCCCGCACGTGCCGCCTCAGCTCCGCCCTCGCCCACCCGCACACGACCGCGCAGACAGACACCCAACATCGCGCATCGCCGCGCATGCCTGTGCAACAGTCTGCGCTCCTTGTGCACGCCTGTGCCGCAGTCCAGCACCGCGCTGCACGCCAGCGTTTATCGTGCACCCCTCCGCGCTGATGATGATCATGTGTTTTGCTCAACTCGTTTGCCTTGAACTAAGCTTTGCCGTGGCTCACTTCTTGACGATAGGTGCCTCGATGATAGGTGCGATTGACTTGGTTAATTAGCCTTGTCTCTCACGATTGTGAGATAACTCGGGTCTTAGCCTCACTAACTCGATTTGTATGCTAAAACTCTCATGAATTCTAAACACACGGTTTGCTCTTACGAACATTTCTATTCACTCATCAATCATATGAAAATAATAAAAGTACATGGGTATTTATAGATCCTAAATTATTCTAAACCTATACTAACTAGAACTCCTACTCGTGCAAGTAAATAAACTCCTAAGGTAACTAGATATCCTAATATCTAAGACTTACCATACCAATAAAATACTAATAGGCACATACCTTTAATTAAAATCCTAACCATACTAGAAATCCTAAAGAAGCTAAGTAAATCTTGCTCCAATCTCCTTGCTTGCTCCCTACTCCAAGTCGGCGCCCCAAACCCTAACCGCCTCGCACGCTCGCGCCGCCCGCGACTCCTAGCCCTGCTCGGCCTCGGCCTTGCCCGCGTCCCACGCGTCGCATGCGTTGCCTGCTGTGCACGCCGTTCGCCCATGCGCCACCTCGCGCACGTCCTCGCCACCTGCGCGGGTGCCGCGCACGCCTGCTCGCTCAGCGTCACCCCCGCGTTTTCCCTGTGCCCCGTGCTTCTGCCCGCAGCTGTCACATGTGCGCGTTGTTCACCCAACATCCTCCCTCTGCGTACCATCCCTTCTAGCGTCTATATGTTGTGTGCGCCGTTCCAGCGAACAAGCCTTGCACCACTCACTCGTACACCCTGCCCCGGTCCAATGTGCGTAGTCCTTTCGCACGCGTCCCAGCCGAGCGCGCCTCGCTGCTCGGCTGATGCGTATTGTTCGACATCATGCGCCTGCCATGTGCACGCCGCTTCACGCGTGTTCGCGACCTTCTCCCACAGCCTTACGGCCAATCTCGCCTATACATGGGCAAATCCTCCTGTTCACCCTCAGACTTAATAGGGTCGATGACCACATCTTCATCATTCCCGTCCTCTTCCAGAACTTCCTTATCCTCAAGGATGATGAAGTTGACCACGTCACTTCCTCGTCTTCTTCGGGCTCTTCTTCTGGGTCCTCGGTTAACAACTTAATTCGCTTCTTAGCCCGCCCAAACTCCATCATCCCTTTCTTGTAATCGGTGGTGATGGACCCGAGCGTCTCCAACCATTGCACTCCCAACACCACATTGGTTGCTTTCAATGGCAAGGCATAGAGATCAATCTTCAAGTCCTGGCCCTGTGCTCGTATTGGGACCTTCTTGAATAGCAAGTCGTCCCTAATTTTCTCTCCATTAGCAACCTTGACTCCAAACGGTTGAACACTGGTAAATGGAAGGTCTGAATTCTTAGACAACTCCTCATCTATGAAATTCAAGGTTGACCCACTATCAACCAGCACATCAACTAGTCCCCCTTGTATTTCCGCCGTGAACCGAATCATCTTAGGGACTCTCTTCTTGCTTTTAACCATGTGCAACAAAGTCTCTACCCGCTTCTTGGGCTCGTATAAATCCCGGCCATGCTCTTCTTGCCTTGGCCCATCGAACTCTAGCAAAAACACTTCCTTTCCCGCACACCTATGGCCTGGCGTAAACCTTTCATTGCAGGTGAAACACAAGCCCTTCTCTCGCCTTCGTTGAATCTCCTCAGTGGTAAGACGTCGTATGTTGCTTGACGTATGCGTACCCTCGACGGTCGGCCTTGGTCTCGGCTCGTTGGGGCTGCTTGTCGACCAACGCACTCGCGCGTCGTGCGTCCGTGCGGCCCTCGTCTCGGTTGGCCTTGCGCACCGCCACCAAGTGGTCCTCGTGTAGGCGCGCTGACTCCAGAGTTGCTCGAGTTTACCGAGGCCTATCCATTCACACCTCCGCTGCCAGCTCAGCCTTGAGCCTTCCAATGAATGCGCCCACTAACGCACTTTCAGGCCAATCACGTACTCGACTAACAATGCGCTCAACTCCTTTTGATAGTCACGGAGACTACCGTATTAGCCTATACGCGATAAAGCCTCATTGTAGTCATAGTAGTAGTAGTCACTAGATCCAAACCTCGTGATGAGCTCCCTATCAAAGTCTCTCCACCGCATGCGCTCATCCTTGTTCTTGTGCAACACCCACTGCCACCATACGTTAGCCTCATCGTCTAGATAATAGGCGGCGATATTTACTCTTTAGCTCGTTGGCACGTCATTAATCTCGAAGTACTGTGTAGCTTGACTAAGCCATGCGTCCGGGTCGGTCCCTTCGAACGTCGGCATGGTAAGCTTCAGGCGTGCGTGTGCGCGGTTGATATGGAAGTGGTCATCAACCCAGGCGAGTCCGACGAGGAAGGGGACGATGGTCTCGACATATGGCTGGAAAACATGCTGGAGGAGCCAACAAGTCCAATATACCGGCCATCATGCGTACGAGATTGGCCAAAAGGGTGTGGTTCGCAATCCAAGCTTAAGCCTAAGAAGTGCAAGACCAAACGAGCTCGAAGAAAACGCAAGGCAAAGGCTAAGGAATCATACTGTTGGTGTAAGCCTTGCACAAGGAAAAGACGAGCACGTAAGAAGGAGGTTAGAAGGCGTGGTTTGCGATGGGTTGACAAAGGGTGGTGGATACCGGTGGAGGATTGTGAGAGGTTGAAGGGTTGGGATCCATGGCCCGAACCAACGGTGACGGTCACCGATGAGAAGGGCGACGACGGTCGGCTAATGGGCGAATGGCGCGCATCGGCCCATGATGCGCGCGGTTGGACAAAGCAGAACGATGTGCGGAGGTGCACGGTAAGCGGGCAAGTCGCAGACGTCGACTGGGATGCGCTGGCGTTCGGCGAGGAAGGCGTTGGGCGCGATAGGCGCGCGAATGAGCGGTCCGTGGGAGTGAGCGATACGGACCAAGCCGCGGGTGCACGGGGTTGCACGGGAGGTGATCGGAGCTCGCGGGCGACGGGTGCGACGCGCGAAGAAGCGGACGCGGTGGGGTGCGCCGTAGGAGATTTGGGCGCAGGCGGTAGACGGCACGCGCAGGGCCTGGGCAGCGATGAAGGGCCACGCGCATGGGCGCGCGAGTGGAGTGCAGGCACGGGCAGAGGCCTAAGCCTCGCAGGCTTAGGAGAGCGGGACGCGCCCGCGCATAAGGAAGGCGGTGCAGGCTTGGGGGGCGCAACAGCGCACGCGTGTGAGGAGCGCGCGCGAGACCTAATCGCCGGAAGATTAGGCGAGGCTGAGGCGGTTGGCGCTGGCGTATGGGACAAGGCGCGCGAAGCCACGCGCGACAAGGATTAGGAAACTCCGAAGGGCAGCGCGCACGCATAGGGCGAGAGAGGCGGCCGAACAAGTACTTGTGCATGAGTTGGAATTGTTTGGAGTGCAAGCCAAGCAAGATTAAGATCTAGTCAATTTAGGACTCTAGTATATTTAGTTTCCTTCTTGCACAATAGTATCTAGATTGTTTAGGTTATTTAATATTTAATTGCTTTAATATGTTTCCTAGGTAGATTAGAATTAGTCATAGTTAGGATCTATAAATAGGGATGTTCCCTCATTGTTTTTGAAAGTCCAGAATTGATGAAATAGAAAAGGAACGTTTGTTCAAACCGTGTGTTAGGGTCCGTGAGAATTCCATCATGCAACCGAATTGGTGAGGCTAAGACCCAAGCCAGTTCAACGAGTTAGAGAGGCTAAGACCCGATCTAGTTTGAAAGAAGGAGTGAGGCTAATACCCGAGTGAACTCAAGTATCATGAGAGAGTTAGGCTAATAACCGAGTCGATCACACCTATCGTCGAGAGCAAGGCCGTGGCGAAGCCGTGATCGAGACAAGTCGAGGGAACGCAACACCCGATCCACCATCATTGGTGCTTTCATTGAGAGTGATCGATTGGGTGTTCGTGAACTTTTTCTATCCCATTCTTTTTCTTTTTTGTTTGATTTTTTGAGTCTTTGTGTTCGAATTTTTTCGAATTTTTTCACAAATTTTCGAAAAAAAAAATTTCGTGAGTCAAAAAAAAAAGTGTCATCTAGTCCTTTTGTTTGATTTTTTTTCGGTTATTACCTTTTTGTTGAAGGGACCGAATTTCTTTTGTTTTTCTTTTCTTTTTTGGTTCGAATTGTTCGAATTATTTCTTTTATCGAGTCTAAAAAAAATGTCTTATGAGCCAATGGACGAGATGGATTGGGAAGATCTCGAATTATTGGAGAGTTTGGAGAGAGAACTTACCCCATGGGAGAGCACGTATCTAGACGAGCTCCATGAGCGAAGAAATCGAGAAGAATACGAGCGACAACTCGTAGAAGGCCGAGGAGCAATGGAGGGTGGAGTTCAAAATCGTGAAGATGATGATGCGCTTAATTTTCTAATCCTTGAGGACAAGGAAAGTCTTGAAGAGGTGGGGAATGATACGGAGGTGGTCATCAACCCAGGTGAGTCCGACGAGGAAGGGGACGATGGTCTCGACATATGGCTGGAAAACATGCTGGAGGAGCCAACAAGTCCAATATACCGGCCATCATGCGTACGAGATTGGCAAAAAGGGTGTGGTCCGCAATCCAAGCTTAAGCCTAAGAAGCGCAAGACCAAACGAGCTCGAAGGAAACGCAAGGCTGAGGAATCATACTGTTCGTGTAAGCCTTGCACAAGGAAAAGACGAGCACGTAAGAATGAGGCTAGAAGGCGTGATTTGCGATGGCTTGACAAAGGGTGGTGGATACCGGTGGAGGATTGTGAGAGGTTGAAGGGTTGGGATCCATGGCCCGAACCAACGGTGACGGTCGCCGATGAGAAGGGCGACGACGATCGGCTAATGGGCGAATGGCGCGCATCGGCCCATGATGCGCGCGGTTGGACAGAGCAGGACGATGTGCGGAGGTGCACGGTAAGCGGGAAAGTCGCGGACATCGACTGGGACGTGCTGGCGTTCGAAGAGGAAGGCGCGGGGTGCGATAGGCGCGCGAATGAGCGGTCCGCGGGAGTGAGCGATACAGACCAAGCCGCGGGTGCACTGGGTTGCGCGGGAGGTGATCGAAGCTCGCGGGCGACGGGTGTGACGCGCGAAGAAGCGGACGCGGTGGGGTGCGCCGTAGGAGATTTGGGCGCAGGTGGTAGACGGCACGCGCAGGGCCTCGGCAGCGATGAAGGGCCGCGCGCATAGGCGCGCGAGTGGAGTGCAAGCGCGGGCGGAGGCCTAAGCCTCGCAGGCTTAGGAGAGTGGGACGCGCACGCGCATAAGGAAGGCGGTGCAGGCTTGGGGGGCGCAACAGCGCGCGCGTGTGAGGAGCGCGCGCGAGACCTTTCGCCGAAGGATTAGGCGAGGCTGAGGCGGTTGGCGCTGGCATACGAGACAAGGCGCGCGAAGCCGCGCGCGACAAGGATTAGGAAACCCCGAAGGGCGGTGCGCACGCATAGGGCGAGAGAGGCGGCCGAACAAGTACTTGTGCATGAGTTGGAATTGTTTGGAGTGCAAGCCAAGCAAGATCAACATCTAGTCAATTTAGGACTCTAGTATATTTAGTTTCCTTCTTGCACAATAATATCTAGATTGTTTAGGTTATTTAATATTTAATTGCTTTAATATGTTTCCTAGGTAGATTAGAATTAGTCATAGTTAGGATCTATAAATAGGGATGTTCCCTCATTGTTTTTGATAGTCCAGAATTGATGAAATAGAAAAGGAATGTTTGTTCAAACCGTGTGTTAGGGTTCGTGAGAATTCCATCATGCAACCGAATTGGTGAGGCTAAGACCCAAGCCAGTTCAACGAGTTAGAGAGGCTAAGACCTGATCTAGTTCGAAAGAGGGAGCGAGGCTAATACCCGAGTGAACTCAAGTATCGTGAGAGAGTTAGGCTAATAACCGAGTCGATCACACCTATCGTCGAGAGCAAGGCCGTGGCGAAGCCGTGATTGAGACAAGTTGAGGGAACGCAACACCCGATCCGTCATCAGTGGTCCTCTCGGTGTCGCTGGTCGTCGCGCGGTCAGGTTGTGAGCGCGCGTGTGTTCTCCATTAGCGCCAGTCGTCATCCTCGCGGCTTGACGTCGGGCTGTTTGATTGCGCCTCGGTTGACCTCGACGTGCGGCTCCTCTGCGGCTTGCATGTGACCCGCGCGAGCTTCTCCGTCAAGTCGTGCACCATGAGCTCCAATTTGGCCATATTTTCGTTGGTCACATGTTGTCCGTCGCCAATGGACTTCATGCTCTCTTCCAACAACACGAATCTCTCACGGTTGGTCATGACTCTCTTTCTTTTTTTTTTTTAATACCTCACGAAAAGAAGAAGGAAAAATTTGAAGAAAAAGAAAAAAGAAAGGGATAGGAAAAGTTTAACTAAACACACGATCAATCACTCTCAATCAAAGCACCAATGATTAAGATCGTGTGTTTTGCTCAACTCGTTTGCCTTGAACTAAGCTATGCCACGACTCACTTCTCGATGATAGGTGCGATTGACTTGGTTAATTAGCCTTGTCTCTCACGATTTTAAGATAACTTGGGTCTAAGCCTCGCTAACTTGATTTGTATGCTAAAACTCTCACGAATTCTAAACACACGGTTTGCTCTTACGAACGATTTCTATTTACTCATCAATCATATGAAAATAATAAGAGTACATGGGTATTTATAGATCCTAAATTATTCTAAACCTATTCCAACTAGAACTCCTAATCTTGCAAGTAAATAAACTCCTAAGGTAACTAGATATCCTAATATCTAAGACTTACCATAACAATAAAATACTAATAGGCACATGCCTTTATTTAAAATCCTAACCATACTAGAAATCGTAATGAAGCTAAGTAAATCTTGCTTCAATCTCCTTGCTTGCTCCCTACTCCAAGTCGGCGCCCTAAACCCTAACCACCTCGCACGCCCGTGCCGCCAGTGACTCCTAGCCCTGCTCGGCCTCGCCCGTGTCGCACGTGTCGTACGCGTTGCCTGCTACGCACGCTGTTCGCCCGCACGCTACCTCACACGCGTCCTCGCCACCTGTGCGGGTGTCGCGCACGCCTGCTCGCTCTGCACCTATGCCCCGCGCGTGTCACCCAGCACCCCGCGCTCGCCCAGCGCCGCGCGCTTCCGCCCGCTCGCGGCCGTCCCATGTGCGCGCTGCCACCCAACATCCTCCCTCTGTGCACCATCACTTCTAGCCTCTACGCGTTGTGTGCAATGTTCCCGCGCACAAGCCTTACACCACTCACTCGTACACTCGGCCTCGGTCCAATGTGCGTAGTCCTTTCGCACGCATCCCAGCCTCACGCGCCTCGCTTCTCGGCTGACCCATATTTTTGGCATCGTGCGCGTGTTCGCAACCTTCTCCCACACGCCGCTTCACGCGTGTTCGCGACCTTCTCCCACAGCCTTGCAGCCAATCTCGCCTATACGTGGGCCAATCCTCGTGTTCACCCTCGGTCTGATCCTCGGTCTTAATGGGGTCGATGACCACATCCTCATCACGTGCACCTGCCGCATTCCAGCGTGCCACCAGCGAAGTTCCCGCGTGTGCTACACGCACGCGTTGTGCTCACTCGCCCATCCAGCGCATCCGTGCACCAATGCGCGTGCACCAGCGCCCTGCAGCGTGCATCTCTGACCCTGTGTGCGTACAGCCCGCGGCCAGCGGACCAGTCCCCGTGCCCAACGACAGACCCAACCCAAACCAGCCTAGTCTGGCCCAGACCCGACCAGACCCGGTCCAGACCAGTCTGACCCGGTTCAGCCTGACCCTGTAAGCCCGGTTCATGCCCGAGATGGTTTTCAATCGGCTCGAGGAGTCCATCTTACTTACCGAAGGTCTGAGACGATCCGATGAGCTTGATGAGTGATTGGAGCACCACGAAGACTCGATTGGAATCGAGAAAGGCCAATTCCAGCTGCCCATTGGACTTTGGTGTTCAGACGATCTCCATCAATGGAAATCAGAAACGTCTCAGAGTCGGCAAAAATTTTAAACCGTAAGTCTTAATCCCAACTATAGATTCCGCAGCGTTAGGATTTATTATTCAATAGATTTGAATGTGCACATTGTCAACGTTCTTAATAGAACCCAACAAGTTCCTATGCCATATGCGAGAGTTTCTCGAGTTAGCAAGATAGAAGACTATGTGCGCTGCATAGGGATTGAGACTACGAAGAGTGATAGTGTAATGGGGTTAAACTGATAGAATATGATATCGCTATAGTGGAGGCACATTGTAACACCCCTCCTTACTGTAAAATCAGAGTAGCGCAAATTTCGCAAAGTTATTTAAAAATAAAGCTTTTTTTTTCTTTGCGAAAACTGATTCGGGGTGCTACCTTTAAAAATCGTGACTTAACTTAGAAAACCGTTGTTTTAATTTAATAAAAACGTCCGGTTACTGAAATCATGAGTTTCTTAAAAGTTCGTCAAAACCATCAAACATCATCAAAAGTCATCAAAATATAAGCGGAAGCGTAAGTCACAATCATATTTATACAGTCCAAAATATAAATATCCTGAAAGTCCCGTCACGTCACGTCACGCTCCCAGCCCGACGTCCTGACCTGAAAAACATGATAAAACTGGGGAGTGGGCACTATGGCACTGTGCTCCGTGGAAACTCATACTAATGTAAAACATCGAAAATAATAACAATATCATGATCCTGGCATATATAACTGAACTGATATCTGACACCGGTCTGATCTCGCGACATAAGTCACGTAACTGATAACTGATCTCGTGACATAAGCCACGTCGTGACATAAGTCACATCTGAACTGAACATCTGCCGGCAAAGCCGGACACCATGTGCACACTCTAGTGGGCAGACTAGGGCCACTAGAACCCAGAATGGACCGGCGGCCATTCCGAGCGGATACTGAATATACATACCTCAAACATGGTAGCGATATTATAATCAATGTAGTACTTAGTCTGAGTCCCCACCTGAACTACTGAACTGAAAGGTAGTGCTGATGTCTGCTCAAACTGAAAATAATATAAACAATTACTATTGACTATGCTCATACTGTTAACTTAACTGATTAATTTCGTTAAGTTGCTCTATTTAACTTAACATGATATTTAGACTTATCCGGAATAACCGGAACTGACTTAATCTGAACTGATTGGACATGAATTTACTGAACTGAAATAATCCCAGAAATTTAACTGAAAATGTCCTTAAGACATGAACCGGGTTGAACATGAACGAACCGGTCTAAAATGGGCTGAACCGGATGGAAATGAAGCTGAATCGGTCCAGCCGGTCTGAACCGGTCTGGACCGGACTGCGGTCCGACCGAACCGGTCATCGGCTGGGCTTGGCCAGCAGCTTGCCGCGTGCAGCGCGCAGCGTGCACGGGCGCTGCTGGCTGCTGCGGGC
>CACSLK010002554.1:3099108-3115346 GCA_902706635.1 Striga hermonthica
TATATGCTGAAGGTGCTTGGTTCCTAAAGGAAAAAGTGGGAAAAAATTGTTCTACGGCAATCCTTTTATACTAGGCCGTGGGGGAGGATGTTATTGACGTGAGCTTGGCGTGGCTTCTCCCCCCTCTTGCCACTTGCTAGGATTTCATGCACTTGATGATTGACTAAGCACATTCTCTACTTGACAAGTGACATGTTTTGATTGGTTGAATTTTATTTCCCTTTGCTAAGGGAAGCTCACGACATTAATATTAAATTTGGGAGAAATTTGCCTTAATCTCACGGCAATGAACCCTAATGTGGTGATTAATATTAATTAATCACTTATCTTATGTTTAATTATTAAATTAAACATAATACTTAATTACCAAAATTATTTCGAACGTAAACGGTACGTCGGAAATAAGTTTCGGTAATCTTGACTGAACATAATTAATTCCGAAAATAATAAACGATAACATTATTATATCGGAATTAAAACGTAATTTATACCGATAAAATATCGGGATATTACACACATGGTTTATGATGACTAAAAACGATGATTGTTAGATCAATTGCATCGGTTCCCGTGGCGGCCTATTTGACAGGGACGCATGGACCATGATGAAGTAGTGGACGATTTGTCATGCGTGACCCGGGCATGAGATTGAAGCTCGATGCTACAAACCAACCCTATATGGTTAGACAGTCGGAGTATGCTATCGAGACATGAAAAGACAGTTAGGGTCTTGTGTATTGATAGACGAGTATAATGTGAGGATTTCCTTACCATGGGTAGGTACATTTGTAATGATGATGATCAAGCAACGTCCACGATGGTACCGTTCAAAGTTTTAGTACAGACAGAGGCGTTATGCGCTTTGTTTTCAGAAAAATAGGAGGCTACGACCACGTTTATTCAGCCCTATTCTGATTTTCGACCAAGTCGATGACTTAGCCTAATGGCTGACTCCACCACCGGAGCTTGCGAGGATTTATGACACGTTTTATGCCTCATGATGGAGGGAACGTGTGCGTGATCTCGGGTACATGTGAACTGTGACGAGTTACGTGTTGGGCAGAACCCTATATGTATTGAGGTACTGGATACCTGTTGGAACGGAGGGTCCATCGGGGAAAGACCGGGAGGGGTACTCGTCAAAGTCCAGTAGGTGTTGTCAGGGCGAGGGCGAGACGACTTGGGAGAGTGAGAATAAAATTCAGATGGAGTATCCAAATTCATGGGCTTGGTTTCTCTCTCTTATGTTTATCGTCCCTTTTTGAGATGTTTATCTTTTGTAATTCCGAGGACGGAATTCTTTTAAGGAGGGTAGATTGTAGCGCCCCGTTTGATTTATAGAAATTCTAGGATTATCCTATTTATCGAATTTTATTTATGAGATCATATTTATTATATCGGTTGTGATGTCGTCAATATTTGATACTTAAATTATATGTTTAAGTACTCGATCGTTTTATTTTAAAACGTTTGTGATTTCGGTTTAATCGCGTAAACTGAATTTAATCTGTTTGAATAATGAATTCATCGGATATTCATATTAATCGGTATTATTATTTTATATATCAATTAATTTCTTCTATTATATTATTGATTGAATTATACGATACTATTACTTCGTTCTATTTTATTTTATCGTCGTCGTTCGTCGATTTTGACTTAATCGGGGAAACCAAGTTTATATTCGTTATAATTATTTTCGCGACCAATCGAATCGGGACTTGAGCCATTTTTATATCTCAACCCTTAAGAGTGGCCTTCGGCCCTAAATTGCAGACCCGACCCTTTGCCCCGCAAACCCTAGCTGAGCTCCTCGACTTTACATTTGTGAAACCGGCCCCTTATTAAAAATTGAATTATTATTTTGGCTAAGGCTGAGCGAACCCGGATCAAAACCCCCTTAGTTGTGCGCCCCTGGTCCCTTAGTGCCCCATATGATGAGTGTGTAACCCTAGGCTTATAAAAGTCACCCCTTTCTTTTTCTCCAAGACAATCTCTCCCGCTCTCTTTTCTCTCTTCACGCTGCCCCCTCCCCTCTCATCTTTCTCTTCTCTTTTCACTCAAAATTATAGAAAACCACTTAATCCTCTGTTCGATCGTTGCTACTGCCACCAATCACGCATACTCACCCAACGCAAGCCGAGCAATAGCCGTCAAGCCTGTATACACGCGACTTTGCCCCGTTTGGCCTCCCTTCGTGCTCTTTGAGTGTATTTTCCTTGAGAATGGTACTTGATGGCTAACCCTTGCTATTTTAATGTCAGATGATATGTATTTGTTGTCCATGGTGATTTTAGGTGTTTTGATGTTTTATACAATTGAATTATGTGTTAATCTTGGAGATCCTTTCAATTTAATGATGTAATCAAAGGATCCGTTTGATTTTCATGGAAATCCTAGAGCTATAGGAACTTTGGAGTGTCCTTGGTCTGATGGTGAAAACCTTGGGTCGTTTTGATGTGTATATATTGAGATATGAATTTTTTAATCAAGCATGTTGTTGTATCTTATAAAATTCATTAAAAATCGTATCCTGAGGCAAAATGATGTGAAATTTTGATATGTGGGCTCTTTGTTATTGAAGTTTATATGGTAAAAATATCAGGTCAAAATTCGATGTTTAACGTGGTCAAATGGCGATTTTGATTTCTGGCCTGTTTCTTGTAAAAATCATATAAAATTGTGTACTTGCTGTAATGAGCTGAAATTTTGTAATGTTAGTTTTCTCTTGGTGATTATCATTGTGTCCAAACTTCATGGCTAAATTCAAACCCCAGCTATGTGAACTCGTTAAATCAGATTTTGAGCATGCATTTGCAAAAATTATTTATCTGAGTCAGGGTGATGTTTAGAGAAAAATATTTTGTGAAAATGTGTGTTTTAATGTCTTCTGTTATGTGTAAAAATTTTAGATAAAAACCCTGAGCCAAACCACAAAAACCTCGATAAGTATTATTTGTGTGCTGTATGCCGAGCCATTCCAGCGCCCCAGCAGCGCCCAGGCCGCGTGATGCGGAAGTGGCTAGGCAGGTCAAGAACGCCGCAAGTCGCGCTGATGAAGGATCGTGATTTTGCCTATTGGTTGTGAATAATCGCACACTCAGGGCCTTCGACTAAACACGATAGGTGTGACTAATAGACGTACTCAGGGCCTTCTCTTAGACACGGTTGTATGATAAACACGCACTACGGCCTTGCTTAAACACTTGATTTGAACACGATGTTCCCCTTTTCTATTCACTCATTCAACATATTCATAATGATGAGGGTACATGGGTATTTATAGGTGCATAAATAAATCTAAGCCTATTCCAACAAGATCTCCTAAATCATGCAATAATATAAATCCTAAACATATTAGATCTTCTAATCCAATAAGGAAAGTAAATATACTAGAATTCTAATTAACTAGAAGGTCTTGATCTCTACTTGACTTGCACTTCAAGTTCGGCCGACCCTAATCCCAAACCGCCATCGTGCGCGCGCCCGTGAGGCCTAGTCCTCGTCGGTTGCGGCTTCGCTCGCGTCTCCTGCGCACGTGCACGCTATCGCGCGAGCCTCTCCTGCGCTGCCTCTTTTTCGCGCGTGGCACCGCGCGCCTAGCTCTCCTAGTCCCGCTCGGTCGCGACTTCTCCTTGTGCCAGTGTCGCTCGTCTCGCCTAAGCCTATACGGCTTAGGACTTCGCCCGCGTACGCCCACGCGTCACCGCCCACGCGCTCCGCGAGCTCGCGCCCCGTCCGCTGCGCATCCCTATCACCTGCGCGAGTGTCGCGCACGTCACTTGTGTCCGTCCTGCTCGCGCTGCATCCCGCTGATGAAGATCGTTTGTTCCGATTGCTGATAAGCCACGAACCCGCGCCTTGAATTGCCGATAGGTGTTTCTCTAGCCACAACCGCGCCTATTGAAACAAATAAAATTTCAATAGAAATCTAGAAGAAATCTAAGACAAAGTGTTTGAACAGAAGTTCGGATTTTTATTGATAATCTTGATGATGAAAAATAACATGGAGAAGGGGCCTTTATACAGGCACAAAATATGTCTAAGCCTAATCTACCTATGGAACTAATAAAGCAATAAAATATTAGAAATCCAAAACAAGCTAGAAATTATAGTACTAGATGGAAACTATAAGCTTGGCTTGCACACCAAGTAATCTCTCTCTTCTCGGCCGCCTCGCACACTGCCTAAGTCCCAGCCGCCCGCGCGCCTTGCCTAGTCCTCGCGGCACTAGGGCACGCCGCCTTGCTGCGCGCGTGTACTGGTGTCCGGCGTGCTGCGCACGCCAATGCCGCCCGCGCCGCCCTCTCGCGCGTGATCGCCCGCCAGTCCGCACTCCTTGAGGACTGGGGCTTCTTGCCCAGCGCGTGCACCTCCATCCAGCATGTCGCGCACGTCCTTGCCCTTGGCTCTGCTCGCGCGCGCGTGTTCTCCCGCAACGCTCATGTTGCTGCACTCCTCGAGGCATAGGACTTCAAGCCCCGCACGTGTTTCCCAGCAGCGCGCATCTCCCGCGCTCGCGCCTGCTGCGCCCTTTGCCCGCGTGTGCTGCGCGCCCACGCATGCGACATCGCGCTCGCCTGTCTCGTGCGCTAGTCGCGTGCAGTCGTCCTTGCCCGTTGATTGTCTACCCTCGCGCTCCGTGCGCGTCTCCTGCTCCAGGACGTGCGTCTCGCCTGCGACCCGTGACATTCTCTTGCGTGCGTGATAGGCACGACCTGCGACATTCTTGAGCTGCCTAGCCACTTTTGTATCATTCCCGTCCCCTTCAAGCGCTTCCTTGTCCTCAAGGATAAAACTCGGGAATTGGTCATGTATCTCGTCCATGTCCTCCCATGTGGTTTCCTCCTGTGGAAACTCTTCCCACTCGATTAGCACCTCCCAGCGGTAGCGCCCTGCTTTCCTGACCTTGCGATACTCCACCGCCCGTTTTAGTCGCACTATGGTCCTTCCATCAGTCGCCGTTGCTAGTAACTCTTCGCACCACTTGTGCGCTTCCCCTAAACTTCTCTTAAGTTGCGAGACATGTATGACTGGGTGGATCTGAGAACATTCAGGTAGTTCTAAACGGTAGGCTACCTGACCGATGCGCTTCAGAATCTGATAAGGTCCATAGTAACGTACTCGTAGCTTAGTTGATGCCCTTTGAGCTGTTGTGCGTTGCCTGAACGGTCGCAGCTTCAAGTAGACATACTTTCTCGGTTCATAATTCTCCTCCCATCGCTTCCCATCTACGAAGGCTTTGGTTCGATTAATCGAGCCTTCGAGATTTTTCTTCAACTCGCGCAACATCAAGTCTTGCTCCTCCATTTCTCGACCGACCTCATCGTTGACCGTGCCCCCTTCGGAGTAGCTGATTAGCGTTGGCGGTTTACGCCCGTACACCAACTCAAAGGGAGTCATCATGGTCGACTCATGGTAGGTAGTATTGTACCAGTACTCAGCCCAGGGTAGAAAGTTTTCCCATCTCTTTGGGAATTGATGAACATAGCACCGTAGGTACTGCTCAAGGGTTTGGTTGGTTACCTCGGTTTGCCCATCGGTTTGGGGGTGATATGCTGAGCTCATGGATAGCTTGGGTCCCTACAGCTTGAAGAATTCGGACCAAAAGTTGCTAATAAAGATCATGTCTCGGTCGGAAATTATAGATCGCGGTGCTCCGTGTAACTTCATCACATATTCGACGAACAACCTGGCGATAGATTTGGCTGGGTAAGGATGTGTAATGGGTATGAAGTGAGCATACTTGGTAAGGCGATCTACCACGGCCATTACTCCGTTAAACCCATTAGAACTCGGTAGCCCCTCAATGAAGTCCATGGTGATGTCTTCCCAGATTGCCTCGGGTACTGGTAGCGGTTGCAGCAGCCCGCTTGGCCAGTGTGAATCAGCCTTAGTGCGCTGACAGTCATCGCATCGCGCGATGTAATCTCGTACTGTTCCTTGCTGTCCTGGCCAAAAGAAGGTATTGGCTATCCTCATCCATGTGTGGTAGATACCCGAGTGACCTCCAACCTTAGAATCGTGGAACTGCTACATGATCTTCTCGCGTAGTTGTCCACTGTTGGGAACGAACACTCGGCCTCGATGTAGTAGTAGGTTGTTGTGAAGCTCATAATCAGCAATGGTTTCTCTTGTCTTGATCTTTCGGCGCGCTTCTTTGCAATAAGTATCCTGTTCTTGCGTCTTACGAACTTCCTCTCAGATGGTCCACGTAGGTCCAGTGATAGCATCAAGCTCAGCCACATCTGTCCGTCGGGATAAGGCATCAGCTACAGCATTCTGTCGACTTGGCCGGTAGACTATCTCAAAGTCGAACCCCATAAGTTTCGAGACAAACTTCTGCTGTTCAGAGGTAACAATCCTTTGCTCGAGTAGATGCTTGAGTGGTTGCTGGTCGGTCACAATCCAAAAACGTTGCCCCAGCCGATAGGGACTCCAGCATCTCACAGCCTCGACAACTGCTAGCATCTCCTTTACGTAAACAGATAAACCCAATCGAGTTGTGCCTAGTGCTTTGCTAAGATAGGCTAAGGGTCGCCCTTCCTGTACTAACACGGCACCAATCCCAATATCACTAACATCCGTGTGTACCTCGAACAAGACATCAAACCTTGGCATTGCGAGTACTGGCGTTGTAGTCATGGCGCCCTTCAGTTTCTCAAACGCCTCCTCGCTGGCCTTGGTCCATGTGAACCCTCATTTCTTGGTCATCTTCGTAAGTGGCTTGGCAATGGTGCCATAATCCTTCACAAACTTCCGGTAATAGCCCGTGAGCCCTAGGAATCCTCGGAGTTGTATGAGACTCATTGGCTTTGGCCAGTCGACCATCGCCTCTATCTTCCTTGGATCAACCGTCACGCCATTATAAGATATAAAGTGGCCTAGGTACTCGACCATCTCCTGCCCGAATGAACACTTGGACGACTTGATGTGAAATAAGTTAGCCTCCAAGACTTCAAGCACCACTCTTAAATGCCCAGATGTTTAGCCCATGACTTCGAATATACCAATATATCATCAAAGAAAACTAGAACAAACTTACGTAGATGCTCTTTGAAGATGGAATTCATAGCAAACTGTAAAGTGGATGGGGCGTTGCATAGCCCGAATGGCATCACCAAATACTCATAGTGCCCTTGATGCAAACGAAAAGCAGTCTTCGGTATGTCGGCCTTGTGGAGTTGAATCTGATGATAACCAGCTCTCAGATCGAGCTTCGAGAAGTAACTGATCCAGCCAACTCATCGAGCATGTCATCGACACAAGGAATAGAAAATCGGTCTTTGATAGTCGCGACATTCAGAGCTCGGTAGTCAGTACAAAACCTCCACGTGCCATCTTTCTTTTTAGCTAACAGTAATGGTGAAGGAAACGGACTCTTGCTATGCTGAATTAACCCAGACTCTAGCATCTCAGCTACTTGCCTCTCAATATCAGTTTTTTGGAAATGAGCGTACCTATAGGGATGGACGTGTACTGCATGCTGCTCATTAACCAGGGGTATGCGGTGGTCGAACTCCCAGTAAGGTGGTAGGCCCTTGGGCTCACCGAGCACTCCTTCGAATTCCTCGAAAAGCTCGCGTACATCGCCTTGCTGTTGTTCGGCCTCCTCCGTGGGCGTATCCTTACTTTCGACCACGACTGCGTATATTTGGCCGCCACTTCTCCAAACTCTTTCAATACTCTTTAACCCAACTTCTTTAGTACCTTTCTTAGTGCCTGTACTCAAAGTGACTTGTCGACCTCCAGACTTGAACTCCATAACTCCAGCTCGGTAGTCAGTGGTGACCTTTCTTAATCCCTCGAGCCATTGCACTCTAAGAACAACGTCTGGTCCGACTAGTGGTAAAGCAAAGAGATCAGCCTTTACCGTAACTCTTTGGAACTTGATTGGCACCTTCCGAAATGACTCAGTGCATTTAAGCCTCTCACCATTAGCTGCTCGAACTTCAAAAGGCTCAATCCTCGTAGTTGGCAGCTTCAGCTTCTGGACAAGTCAACATTAATGAAGTTGTGTGATGACCCATTGTCTACGAGCACAATCACCCTACGATCCTTGACCCAAGCTGGCAACCGCATCGTCCTTGGCCCTATAATCTATGCCATTGCGTGCATCGAAATTTCTGCTTCTTCTTCGGGCACTTCTGTTAGAGGTATGCTGTAAAAGCTCCTATTTACAGATTCTATCAATTCCATTTTGATCTGGCCATCATGTTTCGGTCAAAGTATATATGCTTGCAGTTTATTTATTTATGCAATCATACTCCATGTCTTATATTGAGGTAGTGTGGTTCGAAGAGTTTCGAACAGAAAGATCACCTATCGGTTCCTTATAAGACTAAATTATTCGTTCACAGTCTAGACTGGCAGTGAGACCCAACTTGGAAAAAGACTGTAGTGTATTCTTGATTCAGTTGGTCTTTGACTGAAGGATTACACTAGCACTTATGTTAAGTGTTGAACAGGACCACGGAAGGATAAGATTATGAGACTCACTGACCGTTGTTGTAATCTAGACCTTCAGTAATTGATGCGTACTCTTAAGCTGTAAGATAATATAAAATGGGCATATGTATTCATTACTTATTTATTTGATTTATCAAGGGTGATTCCTATTTTGCTAGGATGACATACTCGGTATTTTGGTAAATAAGTGTGTTTATATGATGTGCTGTTATAAATTATTTATAGTCACTGTGTCCCAGTGCGCTGGGTTGATGACGTCCCGAAATGAGCTCAGGAAGGAATATTATGTCAAGCCCTGCAGACGGATGTGTTATCCGGCATAATGATTAAGGATCTGAGTGGTACTAGTTTCGGAAATGAATAAGAAGTTGATTAATTATTTTGTCAGTAATTTAATTAATCAACGGACGTTATATCTTAAACATGGGGAGATAAATCGATCAATTGGATTAATATATTTAATCAGTGGAGACGAATTAATTGTAATTCGGAGCTAAATGGGGAGAGCAATAATATTACTCTAGTGGAATGTTTTATTATTTAATTCCAAGATTAGTAATTAGGAATTAATTTTATTCTATATTAATTAATTTAATTAGGAAAATAATATTCCTACTAGGATCTTCTCTAGGGATTAGGAGACTAAGGAGTCTTCTAGAAGACGAAGATTAGTAGGAGATATATTTCCTACATTAGATTATTAATTGGAGTAGAATTAGGTTTCCTAAATTAGGAATTAATTATATTCCATAATTCCCTAAGGATGGGAATATTCCTTCTAGAATATTACCTAGGGTTAGGAGACTATGGAGTCTTCTAGAAGGTAATTAATTATTAAGAATATTATCCTAGATGGGAAAAGGAGATGGAAGATAATAAGGATTCCTAAACCTAAAGGAATAAGCTCATATTTAGCATCTCCTTTAGGTCCCTATTGTAGCCTATAAATACACTAAGTCCCCTAACCTCTTGGTATAGCTTTACACGTTTTTCTCCCCGAAGGGCTGGAGAAATTCGGCCTCTTCAAGCGAGAAAAAAAAAAGAGAGAGATTCTTCTTCGAGAGAAAATTCGGTTAGCACCGTAAGGTCTTAGAAGAAGATGATCAAGAGGTTTTGGGAAATCTAATAAATCGCTCCACCGAGATTTATTAGAGATCGTGTAAAGGTCATACAATAGAAGATTCGAAGGTTGTTATTCGTATCCCGTCGAATAAATATATTTCCAGCTCGCGATCAGGTATTTGATCCATTGTTCGCGATAATTGACGCAACACGATGGGTAGCGCGATGGCCTGCGACGCGTTCTTTCCGTGTGGAGGTCGCAGGGTCGATCCCTTCTCCTTGCGAAAATAGGAGTATTTTTTGTTGCCAGGAGAATAGAAGAAACGCGCGGGCCGTGCGGCCCGCGTCCAGGCCCGCGTCTCTCACACATCCCAGCCCGCGAAAACCACATCCAGCCCGGTGCCAGCCCGCGTGCTCCCAGCCCATCTCCGTGGCCCATATGCGCATCTCCTCGGCCCAATCCAGCCTGCGTGCATTACCCAGTTGCCTTGCGGCCCTGTTGTTCACCTTGTGTGGCCCAGTTCGCGACGTAATAAGCCCAGCAGCGTGGAAAGCAGCCCAGTGCGTCTTAACTCATCCCAGAAGCAGTCCAGCGGGCCTAGGAAGCTGCCAACTCGGTTCAGCGTGTTCCAGACCGGTCCAGGCGGTCCAGCAGCACAGCAAACCGGTCCACCTTTGTCCAGAAGTCCCGGTTCGAGTCCAAGATGGTTCCCGAGCGGTCCGAAGAGTCCAACTCACCTACCGAAGGTCCGAGACGATCCGATGAGCTTGATGAGCGCGATTGGAACACCATGGTGACTCGATTAGAATCGAGAAAAGCCAAGTCTAGCCGCCTATTAGACTTTCGTGTTCAGACGATCTCCATCAACGGAAATCAGAAACGTCTCAGAGTCGGCAAAAATTTTAAACCGTAAGTCCTAATCCTAACTATAGATTCCGTTGCGTTAGGATTTATTATTCAATAGATTTGAATGTGCACATTGTCGACGTTCTTAATAGAACCCAACAACTGGTATCAGAGCCAGGTTAATTCGACTTTGTGCACTATTCGAATTAGGGCTTGCGTGATATATGTGAATTAATTGTGTACAGACGCAGCGCATAATAGATTAGAATTGCAAATAAGTGGTTTGCTGGTATTCTTGAATCCGACTATTATGGCCCGCATGCATGTTTGTTTTTTTATTCATGTATGTCGTTTTAAAAGCCTCGGACATGTCGAGGATTTTTGGTTGGTGAATGTTTGTAATAATTTATTCGCGCGGTGGGACACCGCATAGTTTAAATGCTTTACAAGATCATTCATGTACGACCCCTGCGTGGGCCATAGGATCAATGTATGTAATTATATTATTTAATTTTTCGTTGGACCCGGTAAGCGCGGACATCTCTCGACGAGACGAGGCAGGCTACCCCGCGAACCCGTAGTTGATGAGATACGTGGTACTGTGCAAATGCAAACATACTCGTAGGCAGTTTGCTGTCTGATGCGAGCATTGTTAAGGTGTTTGCAGACGGATATGCACGAACCCAGGTCAACAGAAGTACGGGCGACGGCGGCAGTAGGCACACGCCAACAGAGGAGACTCGATGGCGACTTTCCCGATGACGACTTGTTCAAGACGAAAAGTGGGAGTCACGGCGAAAAAGGAAATTCCAAGTCCTGAATCGGAAGACCCAGTTCAACAAGGACTAGATTGCGTTTCCCGAAAGATTGGAGATTGATTAAAATGGCCATGATAGTTGGATCTTAGTTCCTCGTTTATTATTGCCTATTAATCATGCATGTCCTAATGTGCTTTAATTGCTCTATGTGCAAGTTGAATTATTAGGAGCATGTTTAAGAAAATCCCTTTAAACTAAAAATTATATTAACTGTGTAATGGGTTGAAATAAATAACATCCAAGGCCTCCATTATAGGTTTGTCGGTGAAGTGATTTAAATCGAGCCCAAAGGACGTTTTATTTCACAGTTCACAGGGACGAATCTCCTTCGGGATGGTTATAGTAAGCTATTTCAAAAGCGTACGGGTCACCCAAAGGTGGACGTATAATTTTGGTAGTAAACTTAGTACCAATTAATGGGTTACACTTAAAGTGCAAATAATTACGATATTCCCAAAGGATAAAGTCGTTTTTATTCTTATAAAATTTATTTATAAGTTGATTGCACTGGCCAAAAGTTCGACCGACTATTAGTTAAGTATTGCTTGGCAGTATGTTAAGCTAATGGGATTTATCCCTCCTCTTGCAACGGTTTGAACCGTAGACGTCCACACTCAGTGGCCTGCGGGGATTCGGTGTTTTGAGGTGCTGGTGAATATATTCAAATATTGTTTTGAAGGGATCAATATTTGATGATTCGAAAACACTTGACTGAGTAAAGACTATGTTTGCATGATCCCAGGAATTCAAAATGTCTTTTTAATCTGTTGTCCGTAATACTCAAAGATAATTTACTTGTTCAAACATGATTAGAAATAAAAATTGGATAGTGTCTAGTTTTGCTGAAGAATACAAGCCGAATGGCATGTGTATCTAGTTTAAGCAAAATAGACATAGAAAGATGAACTGTCCTATTCTTAATACAAGAAAGGTAAATCTTATTCACTGGGAAGTCGAAGCACTTTTAGTGGTGATATCTATCCTGGTATGTAGATACGTAACCACTAATTATGTAAAAAGGTTTCAAGAACCAATCGACATGTGAAGGTTGAATTACCATCTAGAATGGGCTAGCTACGGAAGTAGCATCTATTGCAGTGGGAGTTATCTATTAAATAGAATTTTTTGGTTTTGAGTAATTGTCTTTTCGTACCAAATTTTAGAAGGAACTCGTGTTCAGTTTCTAAATTGTGTATCGGTAAAAACGAGATGTTTTATCCATTTGATACATGGGTAGACAATTTGTAAACTCAAGGAGCCAAAATATCTCACAGTGCAATAAATGACACATCGACTAGAACCAATAAGAAGAAATGTCCTTCAATAAATGAATCATTACATTACTTGGCATCTAGTGTTTGGGATTTTAGTATTAGTAGAATTCAAAGGTAGATAGCCATTGAACTCATGGGTTTTTTGGGAATGGATGAAACTATCAGACCTACGAATTATACTTGGTAGCTAAAATCACAATAATGACCTTTTTGAAGGTCGAGGTTAGAAGCTAAATAAATGTTAAGGTTGGTTCATCCGATTTGTGAAGCTCTATGATTTTAGGACAAAAGATAGTTTTGAATATTTTTCTTCGGAGAAATTTGTTCAAAGCAGGGTACATTAAGTGACATTCCATAAGTTTGAGTACATCGAAAGTGTGCAATGGCAGTTATGGAAAGGTGTCGAGTTTAATGTATCAGTGGCATTGCGATTGAAATCGTAGTGACTAAATGCCTTTTGGAAAATCATAGAAATACTTATTGGTTGTTGAGAATCGATCTCAACGTGTTTCACCTGGTTCATCGGAACAGGACGGTGCAACAGACCGAAGGAAAATGTCTCTCTAGAAGATTGGTTATGTCATGAGTTATTAAGAATTTCGCTTTTTCGTATTGGAGTTGTGCAAATAGCAGGATAAGTTCTGAACATAATCCTATCTAAGTTTAGTAGTCATTACTCTGAATGAATTACTGGCAAGGCTTAGGCCTTGTCAGGAACATATTCGGATTCAGAGCTTTTCAGCACGTGCTGGAAAGTTGATACTAATAAGATTGGAAAGGATGTTTGGAAATTAGGCTATTTGTGGGATACTTCATGGTAACGAGAAATGAGTGGATTATTATAGTACTAAAAGTCAGAATATGTTCGTTAGCGCGAATTCTGATTTTTAGAGGAATACTAATTAATAAATCACTATGGTCATGTGTAGAATTGTTTTAAGGAAAGATAAAGGTAAAGTTCAACTTTATTACCAACTGTACAAATGTGATACCACAAGGAAATAACTGCAACACGTATTTTGTGTTATACACCTTTGCAGAGGGAACCTCGTTGTAGTGGGAGGGTTGCAAGACAACTCCATTCGTGATAATAAGAGAGTCATTGGACTCAGTCTGTATTTATCACAAGTTCATGGAATTCATGTTTTGAGAAAGTCTCGGACTTAGTCTCTAGTAAACTTGAATCGATCCCTAGTTATACAATGAGGAGATCCAAGACAAGGATGCATAAACTTAGCAAAGTTTTAATGATTTCTGATTTAGGGTCATGGACTCTTATCAGATCTGGGTACTTATAGGATTACCAAGTAGCAAACTTGCTATTGGACGAAATCTATAAGTGAAGACTTTAGTACAAGGCTTGTTGTGAAATAGCAGACTCAGAAAGAATGGGATCTATTATGAGTTAGCTTTTCACCAGTAGCCGTGTTTAAGTCTGCACATATAAAGGCTTGATGTGAAATGGTGAACTCAGAAAGAATTGGATCTATTATGAGTTAATTATTTCACCGATTGCCTAATTTAAAGTCGATGCCATTCATATGAGTTATGAGTTAGGCAAAGTGGTTGTCAAGACATTTTCCTTAACCGGAAGTCTTGTAGGAATATCCACAGAGCAGCACCCAGAAATGTTCATTGGAAAAGAGCTAAAAAGCATATTGTCAGTAGGCTGACAAAGTCTATTTAAAGGACTGTGATGGGCCGATCATTTGGTTGATATGTTCGAATCATGGATTTGATTATTCACCAAATGAGCATTGTGTGTGGCGCAATGGAAGCGTGGTGGTATTTTTGTACTATGCGTAGACAACATCTTGATCACTGGAGACAGCGTGAAAATGTTGACAAACGCAAGGGTATGATTATCCAAGTAGTGGTACATGAAAGATTCGGAATCAACAGATATTCTTGAGATTGAGAATCACAAGAAAGATATGTTGCGATTATCCCAATTTTCATGTACAGACTGTCATAAGGCTCATTTCATTTGCATGATACAGAGGCAGTCCTTATGCATGCCAAGCGGAAGCCTAGTATATGCAATAGATGAGGCCTGATATTTATTTGCATGGTTAGTAAATATCAAAGTAATCCTAGATGGGAGCAATGGTTCATGGTAGGACATAAGATCAAGCGCCGTAAAAGGGCTGTGGATAATATGTAAGGTTACCAGATGAACCATAAGCAACCTTTGGATTACAAAGGATTCTGATTTCTAATCAGACATGAACAACAAGTAAAAACCACCTTATGGTTTGTGTTCACTTGTGGGAACCAAGCAGATTAGAGGAATGTCAAGCGGTGATGCGTTGACGGGTTCCACTATGAACTCAGTACGTCCCTTCCCAAATGGCGAGCAACGTAGAGATTGGATTCGCCATTGAACTAAAAATGTGAAACCTCGTTTAGCCAGGTCAGGTCACAATTTGTTTGTTATGACAGTTGGTGCAGTTACAGACCGAGAGGAATCACTAGTTCATAAAGCAAGTGACACATAGAGCAAGTACGCCCGTTGCAAAGGACTGCGACAGGGTGGATGTTTGTCGCCTAGTTACATCGGTAGACAACCAGGTAAATCCTTTTAGATTGGCTTTCCAGCGAAAGCGGATGATGGCCATGTTAAAGGATTGGGAGTCGGATGTATGGCAGAAAGGGCAACAGTTCTTTGAGAATTGAGATTGAAAGAGAATCGTGGTTAGCAATAGCCATGAGCTTATTAAGCATAAGTGGGAGATTGTTAGAGGTATGCTGTAAAAGCTCTTATTTACAGATTCTATCAATTCCATTTTGATCTGGCCATCATGTTTCGGTCAAAGTATATATGCTTGCAGTTTATTTATTTATGCAATCATACTCCATGTCTTATATTGAGGTAGTGTGGTTCGAAGAGTTTCGAACAAAAAGATCAACTATCGGTTCCTTATAAGACTAAATTATTCGTTCACAGTCTAGACTGGCAGTGAGACCCCACTTGGAAAAAGACTGTAGTGTATTCTTGATTCAGTTGGTCTTTGACTGAAGGATTACACTAGCACTTATGTTAAGTGTTGAACAGGACCACGGAAGGATAAGATTATGAGACTCACTGACCGTTGTTGTAATCTAGACCTTCAGTAATTGATGCGTACTCTTAAGCTGTAAGATAATATAAAATGGGCATATGTATTCATTACTTATTTATTTGATTTATCAAGGGTGATTCCTATTTTGCTAGGATGACATACTCGGTATTTTGGTAAATAAGTGTGTTTATATGATGTGGCGTTATAAATTATTTATAGTCACTGTGTCCCAGTGCGCTGGGTTGATGACGTCACCGAAATGAGCTCAGGAAGGAATATTATGTCAAGCCCTGCAGGCGGATGTGTTATCCGGCATAATGATTAAGGATCTGAGTGGTACTAGTTTCGGAAATGAATAAGAAGTTGATTAATTATTTTGTCAGTAATTTAATTAATCAACGGACGTTATATCTTAAACATGGGGAGATAAATCGATCAATTGGATTAATATATTTAATCAGTGAAGACGAATTAATTGTAATTTGGAGCTAAATGGGGAGAGCAATAATATTACTCTAGTGGAATGTTTTATCATTTAATTCCAAGAATAGGAATTAGGAATTAATTTTATTCCATATTAATTAATTTAATTAGAAAAATAATATTCCTACTAGGATCTTCTCTAGGGATTAGGAGACTAAGGAGTCTTCTAGAAGACGAAGATTAGTAGGAGATATATTTCCTACATTAGATTATTAATTGGAGT
>CACSLK010002554.1:3135393-3146425 GCA_902706635.1 Striga hermonthica
AAGACTTTGCGAATAATTGCGCAACTCTGATTTTACAGTAAGGTGGGGTGTTACAATGGTGGCCCAGCGGGGAAAAGCTTCCACTTCTAAGGCTCCTAAGGGCAAGAAAAGAAAGAAGTCCGCAGGAAAGGGCAAGGCGTTCATGAGTGACGCGCAACCTCGACAAAAAGCGAAGAAGCCGAAAGGCAAGTGCTACAATTGTCAGCAGAAAGGACACTGGAAGGCAAACTGCCCTCTCCCCAGGAAATCCGACAAAGGTACACCTTTTGCTTTAGTCGTTGAACATGTTTAGCGGTGTTATCTACCAGTACCTAGTGTGTAGATACATGGGCCACTGATCATGTCTGCAATTCATTGCAGGGGTTCCAGGAAACCACGCGACTTAGGGAAGGAAAAGTTACCATCTACTTGGGCGATGCTAGTAGAGCATCTGCAGTTGCAGTGGGAGACGTCTATTTAGATTTTGGCTTAGATAGGTTTCTAGTTTTAAAAGATTGTCTTTATGTTCCTTGTTCTAGAAAGAATTTGATTTCAGTTTCTAAGTTGTTTATGAACGGTTTTTTCGCTACGTTTGATAATAAAGTTGTTATCGTTTTGGCAAAAAGTTCATATGTTCTGGTTCATTAGTTGACAATCTATACATTCTAGAATCTAAGTCATCTCCACTGCAACAGAAACAATTACTTAATTCATCATCTAATTTGAATAAGAGAAAGGAACCTTCTAAAATGAACGAAACATATCTTTAGCATCTAAGACTTGGTCATATTAACCTTAGAAGGATTCAAAGGTTGGTAGCAGACGGACCCTTGGGGTCGTTAGAAGTCGAGGCTTTTCCAACTTGTGAGTCTTGCCTGGAAGGTAAGATGACTAAGAGGGTTTTTAGTTCAAAGGGGCATAGAGTCAAAGATGTGTTAGGGCTAGTTCATTCCGATCTATGTAATCCTATGAGTATTCAAGCGAGAGGTGGTTTCGAGTACTTCGTTACGTTTATCGATGATTACTCGAGATATGGGTACATTTTCCTTCTGCACCGCAAGTCTGAATGCTTTGAGAAGTTCTTGGAGTATAAGGCGGTTGTGGAGAAGCAGTTAGGAAAAAATATCAAGTCATTACGATCAGATCGTGGTGGCGAATACCTCTCGAATGAATTTACAAGCTACTTGCCGGATAATGGAATTACGTCCCAGCTGACTGCGCCTGGCATGCCTCAGCAAAATGGCGTAGCAGAACGGAGGAATAGGACTCTTATGGAAATGGTTAGGGCAATGATGAGTTATAGTACATTACCAGATTCATTTTGGGGATATGCCCTAGAAACAGCGGTATACATTCTGAATAGAGTACCTTCTAATTCAGTACCGTATACACCATTAGAGTTGTGGTCTGGGCATAAGCCTAGTCTAAGGCATCTCAGGATTTTGGGTTATCCAACATATGTGCTGAGAACCGATACTGATAAGTTGGAACCGAGATCAAAAGTAAGGCTGTTTGTGGGATATTCTAAGGAAACGAAAGGTGGTCTATTTTATAGTCCCGAGGACCAGAAAGTAATTGTTAGCACGAATGCTAGGTTCTTGGAAGAAGACTATGTCTTAGATCATAAGCCCAGTAGTAGACATGTTCTTGAGGAGTTAAAGGGAGTGAGTACTTCAATACCGAGTGCGCTAGATGTTACACCACAAAATACTGCAACACGTATCGCTGATGATGCACTTGAGCATGTTAGTACCTCGTCGTAGTGGGAGGGTTGTCCGGCAGCCCGAACGATATATGGATCTGGGAGAGTCTTCTGAGGCCGTCCCGGACGTTCTTGAATCCGACCCATGGATATACAATGAGGCACTCCAAGATCGGGACGCAGAGTCTTGGCAAAAGGTGATGAAATCTGAAAGAGAGTCAATGGACACTAATCAGGTCTGGGATCTTGTAGAGCCACCCAGTGGCGTTCGCGCCATTGGATGCAAGTGGGTCTATAAGAGAAAGAGAGGATCATATGGGAAGGTTGAGACCTTCAAAGCTAGGCTTGTTGCGAAAGGATACACTCAGGAAGAAGGGATCGATTATGAGAAAACCTTTTCGCCGGTAGCCATGCTCAAATCCATCAGGATTCTCTTGGTTGCGGCCGCTCATATGGATTATGAGATTTGGCAAATGGATGTTAAGACCGCTTTCCTTAACGGGAATTTGGACGAGGACATCTATATGCAACAACCAGAAGGATTCATTGCAAAGGGCCAAGAGCATCTGGTCTGGAAGCTGAAGAGGTCCATTTATGGGCTGAAGCAGGCTTCGAGGTCTTGGAACATCTGTTTTGACGAGGTTGTCCAATCGTATTGATTTACCCAATGTCCGGATAAGCACTGTGTGTACGAGAAAAGTGATGGAAACGTGGTGGTGTTTCTAGTGTTGTACGTGGATGATATTCTTCTCATTGGAAACAGTGTGAAGATGTTGTCAGACGTAAAGGTATGGTTATCCAAGCAGTTTGATATGAAGGATTTGGGTGAAGTAGGACATGTTCTCGGAATCTGTTAGGTTCTATTAGGAACGTCGACAATGTGCACATTCAAATCTATTGAATAATAAATCCTAACGCAGCGGAATCTATAGTAAGGATTAGGTAGGACTTACGGTTTAAAATTTTTGCTGACTCTGAGACGTTTCTGATTTCCGTTGATGGAGATCGTCTGAACACCAAAGTCTAATGGGTAGCTAGACTTGGCCTTTCTCGATTCTAATTGAGTCATCAAGGTGCTCCAATCATTCATCAAGCTCATCGGATCATCTCGGACCTTCAGTAAGTTAGTCGGACTCCTCGGACCGCTCGGGAACAACTTTGGACACGAACCGGAGCTGCTGGGCCTTCAAGACCGCTCCTGGACTGGGTTTGGGCTTGCTGATCGTGATCTGGGCCGTCTGGAGTGAGCTGGACGTAACTAGGCATCAACTGGGCCGTCCTTGTAGCTGGGCCGCGCACATGAAGCTGTTGGGCCGCGCAACACGTGCATGTGGGCTTTGGAAGGGCGCTGCTGGGGTTGGGCCACGCGCGCCAACACGCGGGCTGGCAGCTGAGTGCGGGATCGGGCTTCGCGGGCCGCGCGCGGGCTGATGCAGGCTCAGAAGCCCGCGCACCTGGAACAATATAAAAATGCCTATAGCAAGGTTCGAACACGCGACCTCTCCCACGTAATAGCGCGCTGAAGACCACCACGCCACACGCTATCTCCTCTCCTGGACTCGCTTGGCAATTTGAAGAACCTGAACGCGAGCTGGACACCTGGGTGCGGACTGAATGCGTGAACAGTACCTGGGCGCGCGAAATTTGACGGAAAGTTGGGAAATATATTTATTCGACGGGATACGAAATAATAACCTTCGATCTTCAATTGTATGACCTTTACACGATCTCTAATAAATCTTGGTGGAGCGATTAATTAGATTTCCCAAAACCTCTTGATCATCTTCTTCTAAGACCTTACGGTGCTAACCGAATTTTCTCTCGAAGAAGAATCTCTCTCTTTCTTTCTCGCTTGAAGAGGCCGAATTTCTTCAGCCCTTCGGGGAGAAAAACGTGTAAAGCATGTTCAAGAGGTTAGGGGACCTAGTGTATTTATAGGCTACAATAGGGACCTAAAGAAGGTGCTTAATATGGGCTTATTCCTTAAGGTTTAGGAATCCTAATTCTACTCCAATACTAATTCAATGTAGGAAATAAATCTCCTACTAATCTAACTCTTCTAGAAGACTCCTTAGTCTCCTAACACTAGAGAAGATTCTAGTAGAAATACTTTTCCTATTTAAATTAATAATCATGGAATAAAATTAATTCCTAATTTAGGAAACCTAATTCTACTCCAATTAATAATCTAATGTAGGAAATATGTATCCTACTAATCCTCATCTTCTAGAAGACTCCTTAGTCTTCTAATCCCTAGAGAAGATTCTAGTAGGAATATTATTTTCCTAATCAAATTAATTAATATGGAATAAAATTAATTCCTAATTCCTAATCTTGGAATTAAATAATAAAACATTCCACTAGAGTAATATTATTGCTCTCCCCATTTAGCTCTGAATTACAATTAATTCGTTTCCACTGATTTAAATATGTTAATCCAATTGATCAATTTATCTCCCCATGTTTAAGATATAACGCCCGTTGATTAATTAAATTACTGACAAAATAATTAATCAACTTCTTATTCATTTCCGAAACTAGTACCACTCAGATCCTTAATCATTATGTCGGATAACACATCCACCTGCAGGGCTTGACATTATATTCCTTCCTGAGCTCATTTCGGGGACGTCATCAACCCAGCGCACTGGGACACAGTGACCGTAAATAATTTATAACAGCACATCATATAAACACACTTATTTACCAAAATACCGAGTATGTCATCCTAGCAAAATATGAATCACCCTTGATAAATCAAATAAATAAGTAATGAATACATATGCCCATTTTATATTATCTTACAGCTTAAGAGTACACATCAATTACTGAAGGTCTAGGTTATAACAACGGTCAGTGAGTCTCATATCCTTATCCTTCCGTGGTCTTGTTCAACACTTAACATAAGTGCTAGTGTAATCCTTCAGTCAAAGACCAACTGAATCAAGAATACACTACAGTCTTTTTCCAAGTGGGGTCTCACTGCCAGTCTAGACTATGAACGAATAGTTTAGTCTTATAAGGAACCGATAGGTGATCTTTCTGTTCGAAACTCTTCGAACCACACTACCTCAATATAAGACATGGAGTATGATTGCATAAATAGATAAACTGCAAGCATATGTACTTTGACCGAAACATGATGGCCAGATCAAAATGGAATTGATAGAATCTGTAAATAGGAGCTTTTACAACATACCTCTAACAATCTCCCACTTATGCTTAATAAGCTCATGGCTATTGCTAACCACGATTCTCTTTCAATCTCAATTCTCAAAGAACTGTTGCCCTTTCTGCCATACATCCGACTCCCAATCCTTTAACATGGACATTATCCGCTTTCGCTGGAAAGCCAATCCTAAAAGGATTTACCTGGTTGTCTATCGATGTAACTAGGCGACAAACATCCACCCTGTCGCTGTCCTTTGCAACGGGCGTACTTGCTCTATGTGTCACTTGATTTATGAACTAGTGATTCCTCTCTGTCTGTAACTGCACCAACTGTCATCACAAACAAATTGTGACCTGACCTGGCTAGACGAGGTTTCACATTTTTAGTTCAATGGCGAATCCAATCTCTACGTCACTCGCCATTTGCGAAGGGACGTATTGAGTTCATAGTGGAATCCGTCAATGCATCACCGCTTGACATTCCTCTAATCTTCTTGGTTCCCACAAGTAAACACAAACCATAAGGTGGTTTTTACTTTTTGTTCATGTCTGATTAAGAATAAGAATCCTTTGTAATCCAAAGGTTGCTTATGGTTCATCTGGTAACCTTACATATTATCTTTAGCCCTTTTACGGCGCTTGATCTTATGTCCTACCATGAACCATTGCTCCCATCTAGGATTACTTTGATATTTACTAACCATGCAAATAAATATCAGGCCTCATCTATTGCATATACTAGGCTTCCGCTTGCCATGCATAAGGACTGCCTTTGTATCATGCAAATAAAATGAGCCTTATGACAGTCTGTACATGAAAATTGGGATAATCGCAACATATCTTTCTTGTGATCCTCAATCTCAAGAATATATGTTGATTCCGAATCTTTCATGTACCACTACTTGGATAATCATACTCTTGCGTTTGTCAACATTTTCACACTGTCTCCAGTGATCAAGATGTTGTCTACGCATAGTACAAAAATACCACCACGCTTCCATTGCGCCACACACAATGCTCATTTGGTGAATAATCAAATCCACGTTCGAACTTATCAACCAAATTGAAGTGAATAAGATTCACCCGGGCTCCTTCAACTCGAACCGGCCTCCGTACCTGCAGCCCCGGCGTCGGGCCTCCGATGCCTAAGTCAGTGCTCAGATCAAGAGAGAGAAAGTGTGTAGTAATAAAATAAGGAGAGAATGAGTGAGTGTGGTACCTTGGCCCCCTTTTATAGGGGGAGTGTACCTTTTGGGCCCAAGTTGGGCTTAGATGTCTTAGTGGGCTTATCCTCCAATATGTATTCGCTTTATCTATAAACTGGGTCCAGTATAATATCCTATATCATCTAGTCCCCCCACTCTGGTCGAGTAAGCATAACTCGATCCAGGAGTGAACTGCCTCTTCGAGCTGCTTTCTTCCACTTGCCACTAAGATCGAGCATCGAAAGTCAAATGACCATTGAATAACCACTGAAATATCCTCCAAATGAGCTTTGAGATCTCGAGATCGAAAACCGAAAGACCACAGAGGTCGAAAACTGAATGATCTGACGTCTGGGTCGAAAATCGAAAGATTTGTCAATAAGGGCAAGAACCTAATGACTTGCCACTGAAGTCGAACACCAGAAGTCGAACGTCCACTGAGGTCGAAAACCGAGAGTCGAGACCGCGGAGGTCGAAAACTGAGAGTCGAGACCGCGGAGGTCAAAGACCGAGTGTCGAGACCGTGGAGGTCGAAAACTGAGAGTCGGGACCGCGGAGGTCGAATATCGAGCGTCGAGACCGTGGAGGTCGAAAACCGAGCGTCGAGACCGCTGAGGTCGAAAACTGAGCGTCGAGACCGTGGAGGTCGAAAACTGAGTGTCGAGACCGTGGAGGTCGAAAACCGAGAGTCGGGACCGCGGAGGTCGAATATCGAGCGTCGAGACTGTGGAGGTCGAAAATCGAGCGTCGAGACCACTGAGGTCGAAAACTGAGCATCGAGACCGTGGAGGTCGAAAACCGAGTGTCGAGACCGTGGAGGTCGAAAACCGAGAGTCGAGAGACCGCTGAGGTCGAAAACCGAGAGTCGAGACCGCGGAGGTCGAAAACCGAGAGTCGAGACCGCAGATGTGGTCGAAAAGCAAGAACCGCGATGCCACTGAAAACGAGAACCAAAAACCGAAAGACCACTGATAATCGCCGATATGGTCGAAAAACATAAACTGAATGACCACTCCCTGAAATCTTGAATTTGAAAATTTGAATTTACGTATGTTGTGTTTCGATCACCATGTTCGAGCTCTCTTATACCCCCTCGTCCTATCGCCCCTCAGTTCAAAATTTAAAATTCAAGCATGTTGTATATCCTCTCAAAACGCAAACAACTTGATTTCGTGGATTGCTCTGAATGAACTCCTCGACCTACCACCAAGGTCGAAAAATAGATTCGACAAGACCGAACCAAGCAAAAACCATCAACCTACTCGAACAAAATGAATATACTTGACTTACCAAAGAGGTCGAAATAAACAGATTCGACAAACCAGAATCCATAAACAACCTGCTCGAGCAAAATGAGTATACTTGATCCGCCAAGGAGGTCGAAATAAGCAAATTCGACAAACCAGAATCAGCAAACAACCAAACCAGAATCCATAAACGACCTGCTCGAGCGAAATGGATATACTCGACCCGCCAAGGAGGTCGAAATAAGCAAATTCGATAAACCAGAATCAGCAAACAACCAAACCAGAATCCATAAACGACCTGCTCGAGCAAAATGAATATACTCGACCCGCCAAAGAGGTCGAAATAAGTAAATTCGACAAACCAGAATTAGCAAACAACCAAACCAGAATCCATAAACGACCTGCTCGAGCGAAATGGATATACTCGACCCGCCAAGGAGGTCGAAATAAGCAAATTCGATAAACCAGAATCAGCAAACAACCAAACCAGAATCCATAAACAACCTTGAATCAAGTGAAATTCAATCAACCTGCTCAAGCTATCCGTAGCGAGTTTGATCGACCTACCATTGGGGTTAGAAACACGGTACCACAAAATCAAATCGAATGAATCCATTAACCTGCTCGAGTTACCCGTACGAGGGACTTTGGTCTTGTCACTCGCCCACCCCTTGAGCGGGGTGTTCCGAAAACAAGCGACCCTCGCCCACCCCTATCGCAGGATCAGGGATGTTCCGAAAACGAGGGACTTTGGTCTTGTCACTCGCCCACCCCTTGAGCGGGGTGTTCCAAAAACGAGCGACCCTCGCCCACCCCTATCGCAGGATCAGGGGTGTTCCATAAACGAGGGACTTTGGTCTTGTCACTTGCCCACCCTAAGGGATGTTCCGAAAACATTGTGGTCGTCCAGCCCGGAGGCGTGGACGTTGTCGACCACATGCCCACCCCTTAGAGTGTACCGAAAGCAAGCGACCTTCGCCCACCCCTTGAGCGGGGTGTTCAAAAACGAAAGGCTTTTTTTTCTTCACTCGGACGACCTGCCACTGAGGTCAAAGGGAGAAACACCAAATACAGCAAGATAGGATAGTAATCGATCATTTCTGTTAGCGTCCGCAAATGTATAATTACATCGAACGAGATAATAATAGAAAATATTGAATGTATTCGACCTCCATTTCCTGGTTGCACATGATAGCCTGTGCTCGAATTCTTTGACCTGCCGCTGAGGTCGAAAAGAAAAACATCGAACACAACAACATATAATAACACCCGATCATGTTGTTAGTTCTCCAAATAATAATCCCAACCATTAATTTCCTCCACATTTCAAATATATCGACAAATAAATCACATGAGCTTCTCGAACAAATTGCATAATTCCACAAAAGAATTAAATGTTTCCACGCATGATTTTGCACGAATAAATTGAGTATATCCACGAATAAATAAAGTAGTGTGTCCTCGACCAAATCAAATATCACCACGGACAAGTCCAATATCACCACGAGTAAATCAAGTTATCCACGAATAAATCATGCAATTGTCCACGAATAATCCAAATAATTCCACGAATAAGCCAAAGGTGCTCCACAAATAAATCTGATATTTCACCATTTTTACCAATTAAAAAATCCTCAAGCTCTTTATTTAAATGAACGTCATACCTTTTTCGCGATAATGTTGCCAAACTTTTACCTCCCGTCCGCGTTGGATCGTCCCGAAATATTTTTGGGTTCAAACCGGGGCTGTTGGACCAAGTTGGTGCCATTATTGGCCATTTCCAGGCTATTGGGCCACTTTCACTACTGTTAGGCCCCCAAATTGGGCGCTTTTGGGCTGCACAAGGATATCTGGGCCGCGCTTTGGGCTTAAGGCGCGCTGGGGAAAGAGAATGAACGTGGGCCGCACGTTGGGCCTCACGCGGGCTGAAAATGTGAGTGATGCGGGCTGAGAAGTACTGCTAAAGGGAGCAGGCTGGACGGGCTTTTCGCGGGACTTCGCGGGCCCATCAATTAGAGGCCACAAGCGCGGCCCGCACTGGAATAAAAATTGGGCAGCAATCTGGTCGACAAAATCTGGTCGAAAAAAAAAACTCCGCAATCTGCAAATCTGCAGTCTGGTCGAAAAAACTCCGCAATCTGCAAATCTTAGACCTGGTGAGTAAATCTGCAAATCTGGGCAGACGGGCGATGGACCTCGAATCTCAGACCTGCTCGAATCACGATGAAACTCCAAGCAGTCTTGAGAATATTCTAGTGAAAAAACTGTCCCGGCCGAGGGACTACTCCGAACGAGTCTGCAATTTGATCGAGCTATACCGCGGATTTTCGAGCAGACCTGAATCTGGTCGAGTTGCACAAAATTGAGCAAATTGGAGAATGAACATCCTCGAACCCATGAATCTGGTCGAACTGTAAATGCTCGAGCGGAGAATATTCCAGCGAGGAGTTCTCGAGCGGACTTGCAAGTGCTCGAGTAGACCTGGTCGAGATGAACCGACTGAGCCTATCCTCTCTGGCTCGACTGTCCACGTCCACCGTGCTTTGAGCAAAGGCGCGATATGCAAACCGAGGTGGAACCTGCCAGGAAAAATAGCGCCGGCAAAAAAGGGCCGCCGGATTCTGAGAAAACGACCAGCCACCAACGCGCCTCGATAAGAAGAACTTGGGAATCCTCGAACCTGGTCGATGGCCCATGAAAAAACCTGAGAACCTCCAACCGACTTAAAAATATCCCGGCGAAGACAATCTGAAAAACCTATGGCAGAAAATTCCACTGTCTCTGACGAAGGTGGCCGTCCATGTGCGTATCTCGACAAGTGATTCTGGTGGTATCATCAGTTGGATGTGAATCGTCAAAAGCTGCCGGAAAACTTGTTGAAGATGATCGGATTTTGACCCATTTTTTGTAAGATCCAAGAACTTTGACCGGAAAATCTACAGATTTCCCGGTAGAATTTTTTCTTGATATTTTAATGGTAGAACAAGGACGACGAGAGCTTCGTGATGGTGTAAGCATTTCTCAGATCGGACAACTTTTGGCGGCAGAGGCGACGGCGGACGGCGGCGGCAGCGACGATTTCTGGCGAAGGTTGGTAGCTGGGGATTCGTCTCGTCGAGAGGATTCCGGTGGTAACCTCGGATTTTCCATAGCCCTCCCGGATCGCCGGGAAAATGCATTTGAATGTCCGATTTTGACCAAAAATTTTGTAGATCTGGAACCTTTGACTACGAAATTGACCGCCTTCCCGAATGAATTTTTGCATGAAATTTTAATGGTAGTGTAACACCCCACTTTGATTTTAATAAAATATCGAGCTTTCTAAAAACCAGAACAAATTTTTCGAATTCATTTTCGAAAGTCAAGGGCATTAACCAACACAATTTAACTAGTCCAAGTCGTGACTGGATTCACGGGGATTCTTAAACCCGATTTTTCACAAGGTTTTCATTAACCTGATTCACATCTCAACATAATAATCGACATGAACAATGGAACTTCAAAAATTAATCACCATGAATATCCAAGGTTCAAAAAGGGTTTACCAAATTATTTCCAATCATTAAGCATAGTTCAAAAACAGTTTCATATGTTCAAAATATGAATAGGGTTCATAAAGACCACATTATTAAAACGGAAGCAAAATGAAATAACTAATAGACCACCACTCGTCATTCGCCCCGTCATCCGGCCACTGCTTAACCTGCATCCGTGAAGAGCAGGTGGGA
>CACSLK010002554.1:3147833-3177314 GCA_902706635.1 Striga hermonthica
ATTCATAACAAATTCAAATCAACTCTAAATGACTTGATTCAAAAACTAACGGACTTCGAACTTAAATAACTACAACTTTCAAAAGACAATATTGACAAATAACAACATCATCAATAAGTTTAAACACCAAACTTACAGTTCATAAAATCTGATAGGAATAATTTCATGCTACAAATAACACCTAAATATATTAACTACAACTCATGCTACCGAGCTCATATCAACATGTATTTTACCTCACTAGAAAGATAAGAAAGATATCTACAACTTTTATGATGGTCACTTTTTCAATTGAGTATTTTAATACATGATAAACAGATCAAACATTAAGTGAACACAAGCTGCCGGGATTTTATAAAAATTGATTGCGCGATGATGTTTCGAAAATCATAACTTAATCGATATAAATCGGATTCATGAAATTCCAAAGGCTAGTGAAAGCTAACGAAACGAACTACATTTCATATGAAGAACACAGTTTCAGAAAACAAATGCTTGAAGTCATAACCGAGGAACCTTACCTCCTTCAAGAAGACAAAAATGTGGAGAAATGAAAGAGGTGTTGCTCGGTTCTTCTACTTCTCTTCCTATCTTGCTTGAAATCCGATTTTCTCTCTATTTGCTCAAGTTATTCAGGTTTTTAATGGTCTAATACAACTAAGGAATGAAACACAAGAACATGATAAGAGGGGACATAAGATCTAGATCCCATCTAAACCAAAAACTAATATTTTACCAACACATGATGCCAAAAGAGAGTAACATGGTTCTCTAACTCATGCATGAGTATGGATTCGGTTTTGGCACTTAAAATAGCTGAACAAAATTTATCAACTTTGGTTTTGATTCCTACTAAAAGGATTGAGAAGAAAATAAATTTTACGGAACCGAAATCGGACTTAAAATCCGATAATAATTGAAAACCGAAGAATTTGACTACAATCAATTTTTCCTCTTCTAATTCGGTTTTTATAAATAAAAAAAATACTATTAAAGAGATGGTAATGTAATAGTCTTAAGGTCTTGTTGATTCGTTTTGATGTTCGGGTTGCAACGGTTCTAAAACGAATTCAAACGAACAACAATTCGGCTTACGCGATTAAACCGAAAATTCAAACTGCGACTGATAAAATAAAACCGCACGAGCTATATAATCACAGTATCCATATAATATTATAAAATATAATCTCAAAATTAAGATTCAATAAATAGAATAATCCGAGAAATTCTATAAATCGAACGGGGCGTTACATGTAGATTCACCTTGAGGAGATCTATTCGATGACGTAGATGATTTTCCGTTCGGAGCACGTTTTCCGGCGGCCGGCGGCGGAGGTGGTGGCCGGCGGTGGCGGCGACCGGTGGAGAAGAAGGAGGTTTTTTAATTTTTTCAGTTGGAACTTCGCTTGACTTTTTTACGGGTCCCACAGACGGCGCCAATGAAGTGAATAAGATTCACCCGGGCTCCTTCAACTTGAACCGGCCTCCGTACCTGCAGAACCCAACGCCGGGGTTGCCCCGGCGTCGGGCCTCCGATGCCTAAGTCAGTGCTCAGATCAAGAGAGAGAAAGTGTGTAGTAATAAAATAAGGAGAGAATGAGTGAGTGTGGTACCTTGGCCCCCTTTTATAGGGGGAGTGTACCTTTTGGGCCCAAGTTGGGCTTAGATGTCTTAGTGGGCTTATCCTCCAATATGTATTCGCTTTATCTATAAACTGGGTCCAGCGAGGACCCAGTTTGTCAGCCTACTGACAAAATGCTCTTTAGCCCTTTTCAATGAAAACTTCTGGGTGCTGCCCGTGGATATTCCTACAAGACTTCCGGTTAAGGAAAATGTCTTGACAACCACTTTGCCTAACTCATAACTCATATGAATGGCATCAGCTTTAAATTAGGCAACTGGTGAAATAATTAACTCATAATAGATCTCATTCTTTCTGAGTTCACCATTTCACATCAAGCCTTTCTATGTACAGACTTAAACACGGCTACTGGTGAAAAACTAACTCATAATAGATCCCTTTCTTTCTGAGTCTGCTATTTCACAACAAGTCTTGTACTAAAGTCTTCACTTATAGATTTCGTCCAATAGCAAGTTTGCTACTTGGTAATTCTATAAGAACCCAGATCTGATAAGAGTCCATGACCCTAAATCAGAAATCATTAAAACTTTGCTAAGTTTATGCATCCTTGTCTTAGATCTCCTCATTGTATAACTAGGGATCGATTCAAGTTTACTAGAGACTAAGCCCGAGACTTTCTCAAAACATGAATTCCATGAACTTGTGATTAATACAAACTGGGTCCAACGACTCTCTTATTATCACGAATAGAAGTGTCTTGCAACCCTTCCACTTCAACGAGGTTCCCTCTGCAAAGGTGTATAGCACAAAATACGTGTTGCAGTTTTTCCTTGTGGTATCACATTTGTACACTTGGTAATAAAGTTGAACTTTACCTTTATCTTTCCTTAAAACAATTCTACAAATGAACATAGTGATTTATTACTTAGTATTCCTCTAAAAATCAGAATTCGCGCTAACGAACATATTCTGACTTTTAGTACTATAATAATCCACTCATTTCTCGTTACCATGAAGTATCCCACAAATAGCCTAATTTCCGAACATCCTTTCCAATCTTATTAGTATCAACTTTCCAGCATGTGCTGAAAATCTCTGAATCCGAATATGTTCCTGACAAGGCTTAAGCCTTGCCAACAATTCATTCAGAGTAATGACTACTAAACTTAGATAGGATTATGTTCAGAACTTATCCTGCTATTTGCACAACTCCAATACGAAAAAACAAAATTCTTAATAACTCATCATTGACATAACCAGTCTTCTAGAGAGACATTTTCCTTCGGTCTGTTGCACCGTCCTGTTCCGATGAACCAGGTGAAACACGTTGAGATCGAATCTCAACATCCAATAAGTATTTCTATGATTTTCCAAAAGATATTAGTCACTACGATTTCAATCGCAATGCCAGTGATACATTAAACTCGACACCTTTCCATAACTGCCATTGCACTCTTTCGATGTACTCAAACTTATGGAATGTCACTTATAGTACCCTGTTTTGAACAAATTTCTCTGAAGAAAAATATTCAAAACTATCTTTTGTCCTAAAATCATAGAACTTCACAAATCAGTTGAACCAACCTTAACATTTATTTAGCTTCTAACCCTTGACCTTCAAAAGGTCATTTTTGTGATTTTAGCTACCAAGTATAATTCGTAGGTCTGATAGTTTCATTCATTCCCAAAGAACCCATGAGTTCAATGGCTATCCACCTTTGAATTCTACCAATACTAAAATCCCAAACACTAGATGCCAAATTAACGTAATGAATCATTTATTGAAGGACCTTTCTTCTTATTGGTTCTAGACGACGTGTTACTAATTTCACCTACTGCACTGTGAGATATATTGGTTCACTGAGCATATCGTCTACCTACGTACCAAATAGATAAAACATCATGTTTTCATTCATACACAATTTAGAAACTGAATATGAATTCTTTCTAAAACTTGGTACGAAAAGACAATTACTCGATTAACCAAAAATTCTAGTTAATAGATAACTCCAACTGCAATAGTTGCTACTTCCGTAGCTAGCCCATTCTAGATGGTAATTCAACCTTCACATGTCGATTGGTTCACTGAAACCTTTTTACATAATTAGTGGTTACGCATTTACATACCAGGCACTGATAGATAACACCACTTAAAATGCTTCGACTTCCCAGTGAATAAGATTTACCTTTCTTGTATTAAGGATAGGACAGTTCATCTTTCTATGTCTATTTCGCTTAAACCAGATACACATGCCATTCGGCTTGTGTTCTTCAGCAAAACTAGACACTATCCAAGTTCTATTTCTAATCATGTTTGAACAAGTAAATTATCTTTGAGTATTACGGATAACATATTGAAAAGACATTTTGAATTCCTGGGATCATGCAAACATAGTCTTTTCTTTACTCAGTCAACTGTTTTCGAATAATCAAATATTGATCCCTTCAAAACAACATTTGAATATATTCACCGGCACCTCAAAACACCGAATCCCCGCAGGCCACTGAGTGTGGACGTCTACGGTTCAAACCGTGCAAGAGGAGGGAAAAATCCCATTAGCTTAACATACTGCCAAGCAATACTTAACTAATAGTCGGTCGAACTTTTGGCCAACGCAATCAACTTATAAATAAATTTTATAAGAATAAAAATGACCTTATCCTTTGGGAATATCGTAATTATTTGCACTTTAAGTGTAACCCATTAATTGGTATTAAGTTTACTACCAAAATTATACGTCCACCTTTGGGTGACCCGTACGCTTTTGAAATAGCTCACTATAACCATCCCGAAGGAGATTTGTCCTTGTGAACTGTGAAATAAAACATCCTTTGGGCTCGATTTAAATCACTTCACTGACAAAACTATAATGGAGGCCTTGGATATTATTTATTTCAACCCATTACACACTTAATAAAATTTTTAGTTTAAAGAAATTTTCTTAAACATGCTCCTAATAATTCAATTTGCACATAGAGCAATTAAATCACATAAGGACATGCACGATTAATAGGCAAGAATAAACGAGGAACTAAGATCCAACTATCATGGCCATTTTAATCAATCTCCAATCTTTTGGGAAACGCAGTCTAGTCCTTGTTGAACTGGGTCTTCCGATTCAGGACTTGGAATTTTCTTTTTTCGCCGTGACTCCCACTTTTCGTCTTGAACAAGTCGTCATTGGGAAAGTCGCCATCGAGTCTCCTCTGTTGGCGTGTGTCTACTGCCGTCGTCGCCCGTACTTCTGTTGACCTGGGTTCGTGCGTATCCATCTGCAAACACCTTAACAATGCTCGTATCTAACAGCAAGCTGCCTACGAGTATGTCTACATTTGCACAGTACCACGTATCCCATCAACTATGGGTTCGCGGGGTAGCCTGCCTCGTCTCGTCGAGAGATGTCCACGCTTACTGGGTCCAACAAACAATTACATAATATAATTACATACATTGATCCTATGGCCCACGCAGGGGTCATACATGAATGATCTAGTAAAGCATTTAAATTATGCGGTGTCCCACCGCGCGAATAAATTATTACAAGCATTCACCAACCCAAAAATCCTCGACATGTCCGAGGCTTATAAAACGACATACATGAATTTAATAAACAAACATACATGCGGGCCATAAGAGTCGGATTCAAGAATACCTACAAACACACTTATTTGCAATTCTAATCTATTATGCGCTGCGTCTGTACACAATTAAATCACATATATCATGCAAGTCCTAATTCGAATAGTGCACAAAGCCAAATTAGCCTGGGCACTGATACCAGTTGTTGGGTTCTATTAGGAATGTCGACAATGTGCACATTCAAATCTATTGAATAATAAATCCTAACGCAGCGGAATCTATAGTTAGGATTAGGACTTACGGTTTAAAATGTTTGCTGACTCTGAGACGTTTCTGATTTCCGTTGATGAAGATCGTCTGAACACCAAAGTCTAATGGGCAGGTGGACTTGGCCTTTCTCGATTCTAATCGAGTCATCAAGGTGCTCCAATCGTTCATCAAGCTCATCGGATCGTCTCGGACCTTCGGTAAGTTAGTCGGACTCCTCGGACCCCTCGGGAACAGCTTTGGACACGAACCGGAGCTGCTGGACCTTAAAGACCGCTCCTAGACCGGGTTTGGGCTTGCTGATCGCGATCTGGGCCATCTAAAGTGAGCTGGACGTAACTAGGCATCAACTGGGCCGTCCTTGTAGCTGGGTCATGCACATGAAGCTGTTGGGCCGCGCAACACGTGCATGTGGGCTTAGGAAGGGCGCTGCTGGGGTTGGGCCACGCGGGCTGGCAGCTGAGTGCGGGATCGGGCTTCGCAGGCCGCGCGCGGGCTGATGCGGGCTCAGAAGCCCGCGCGCCTGGAACGAAATAAAAATGCCTATAGCAAGGTTCGAACACGCGAACTCTCCCACATAATAGCACGTTGAAGACCACACGCCACACGCTATCTCCTCTCCTGGACTCGTTTGGCAATTTGAAGAACCTGAACGCGAGCTGGACACTTGGGCGCGGACTGAATGCATGAACAGTACCTGGGCGCGCAAAATTTGACGGAAAGCTGGGAAATATATTTATTCGACGGGATACGAAATAACAACCTTCGATCTTCTATTGTATGACCTTTACACGATCTCTAATAAATCTTGGTGGAGCGATTAATTAGATTTCCCAAAACCTCTTGATCATCTTCTTCTAAGACCTTACGGTGCTAACCAAATTTTCTCTCGAAGAAGAATCTCTCTCTTTCTTTCTCGCTTGAAGAGGCCGAATTTCTCCAGCCCTTCGGGGAGAAAAACGTGTAAAGCATGTTCAAGAGGTTAGGGGACCTAGTGTATTTATAGGCTACAATAGGGACCTAAAGGAGGTGCTAAATATGGGCTTATTCCTTAAGGTTTAGGAATCCTAATTCTATTCCAATACTAATTCAATGTAGGAAATAAATCTCCTACTAATCTAACTCTTCTAGAAGACTCCTTAGTCTCCTAACACTAGAGAAGATTCTAGTAGGAATACTTTTCCTAATTAAATTAATAATCATGGAATAAAATTAATTCTTAATTTAAGAAACCTAATTCTACTCCAATTAATAATCTAATGTAGGAAATATATCTCCTACTAATCCTCATCTTCTAGAAGACTCCTTAGTCTCCTAATCCCTAGAGAAGATTCTAGTAGGAATATTATTTTCCTAATTAAATTAATTAATATGGAATAAAATTAATTCCTAATTCCTAATCTTGGAATCAAATAATAAAACATTCCACTAGAGTAATATTATTGCTCTCCCCATTTAGCTCCGAATTACAATTAATTCATTTCCACTGATTTAAATATGTTAATCCAATTGATCGATTTATCTCCCCATGTTTAAGATATAACGTCCGTTGATTAATTAAATTACTGACAAAATAATTAATCAATTTCTTATTCATTTCCGAAACTAGTACCACTCAGATCCTTAATCATTATACCGGATAACACATCCGCCTGCAGGGCTTGACATTATATTCCTTCCTGAGCTCATTTCGGGGACGTCATCAACCCAGCGCACTGGGACACAGTGACCGTAAATAATTTATAACAGCACATCATATAAACACACTTATTTACCAAAATACCGAGTATGTCATCCTAGCAAAATATGAATCACCCTTGATAAATCAAATAAATAAGTAATGAATACATATGCCCATTTTATATTATCTTACAGCTTAAGAGTACGCATCAATTACTGAAGGTCTAGGTTACAACAACGGTCATTGAGTCTCATATCCTTATCCTTCCGTGGTCCTGTTCAACACTTAACATAAGTGCTAGTGTAATCCTTCAGTCAAAGACCAACTGAATCAAGAATACACTACAGTCTTTTTCCAAGTGGGGTCTCACTGCCAGTCTAGACTGTGAACGAATAGTTTAGTCTTATAAGGAACCGATAGGTGATCTTTCTGTTCGAAACTCTTCGAACCACACTACCTCAATATAAGACATGGAGTATGATTGCATAAATAAATAAACTGCAAGCATATGTACTTTGACCGAAACATGATGGCCAGATCAAAATGGAATTGATAGAATCTATAAATAGGAGCTTTTACAACATACCTCTAACAATCTCCCACTTATGTTTAATAAGCTCATGGCTATTGCTAACCACGATTCTCTTTCAATCTCAATTCTCAAAGAACTGTTGCCCTTTCTGCCATACATCCGACTCCCAATCCTTTAACATGGACATTATCCGCTTTCGCTGGAAAGCCAATCCTAAAAGGATTTACCTGGTTGTCTATCGATGTAACTAGGCGACAAACATCCACCCCGTCGCTGTCCTTTGCAACGGGCGTACTTGCTCTATGTGTCACTTGATTTATGAACTAGTGATTCCTCTCTGTCTGTAATTGCACCAACTGTCATCACAAACAAATTGTGACCTGACCTGGCTAGACGAGGTTTTACATTTTTAGTTCAATGGCGAATCCAATCTCTACGTCACTCGCCATTTGAGAAGGGACGTACTGAGTTCATAGTGGAATCCGTTAATGCATCACCGCTTGACATGCCTCTAATATGCTTGGTTCCCACAAGTGAACACAAACCATAAGTTGGTTTTTACTTGTTGTTCATGTCTGATTAGAAATCAGAATCCTTTGTAATCTAAAGGTTGCTTATGGTTCATCTGGTAACCTTACATATTATCCTTAGCCCTTTTACGGCGCTTGATCTTATGTCCTACCATGAACCATTGCTCCCATCTAGGATTACTTCGATATTTACTAACCATGCAAATAAATATCAGGCCTCATCTATTGCATATACTAGGCTTCCGCTTGCCATGCATAAGGATTGCCTCTGTATCATGCAAATAAAATGAGCCTTATGACAGTCTGTACATGAAAATTGGGATAATCGCAACATATCTTTTTTGTGATCCTCAATCTCAAGAATATATGTTGATTCCGAATCTTTCATGTACCACTACTTGGATAATCATACCCTTGCGTTTGTCAACATTTTCACACTGTCTCCAGTGATCAAGATGTTGTCTACGCATAGTACAAAAATACCACCACGCTTCCATTGCGCCACACACAATGCTCATTTGGTGAATAATCAAATCCACGATTCGAACTTATCAACCAAATGATCGGCCCACCACGGTCCTTTAAATGGACTTTGTCAGCCTACTAACAAAATGCTCTTTAGCCCTTTTCAATGAAAACTTCTGGGTGCTGCCCGTGGATATTCCTACAAGACTTCCGGTTAAGAAAAATGTCTTGACAACCACTTTGCCTAACTCATAACTCATATGAATGGCATCAGCTTTAAATTAGGCAACTGGTGAAATAATTAACTCATAATAGATCCCATTCTTTCTGAGTTCACCATTTCACATCAAGCCTTTCTATGTACAGACTTAAACACGGCTACAGGTGAAAAACTAACTCATAATAGATCCCTTTCTTTCTGAGTCTGCTATTCACAACAAGTCTTGTACTAAAGTCTTCACTTATAGATTTCATCCAATAGCAAGTTTGCTACTTGGTAATTCTATAAGAACCCAGATCTGATAAGAGTCCATGACCCTAAATCAGAAATCATTAGAACTTTGCTAAGTTTATGCATCCTTGTCTTGGATCTCCTCATTGTATAACTAGGGATCGATTCAAGTTTACTAGAGACTAAGTCCGAGACTTTCTCAAAACATGAATTCCATGAACTTGTGATTAATACAGACTGAGTCCAACGACTCTCTTATTATCACGAATGGAAGTGTCTTGCAACCCTCCCACTTCAACGAGGTTCCCTCTGCAAAGGTGTATAGCACAAAATACGTGTTGTAGTTTTTTCTTGTGGTATGACATTTGTACACTTGGTAATAAAGTTGAACTTTACCTTTATCTTTCCTTAAAACAATTCTACAAATGAACATAGTGATTTATTACTTAGTATTCCTCTAAAAATCAGAATTCGCGCTAACGAACATATTCTGACTTTTAGTACTATAATCCACTCATTTCTCGTTACCATGAAGTATCCCACAAATAGCATAATTTCCGAACATCCTTTCCAATCTTATTAGTATCAACTTTCCAGCACGTGCTGAAAAGCTCTGAATCCAAATATGTTCCTGACAAGGCCTAAGCCTTGCCAACAATTCATTCAGAGTAATGACTACTAAACTTAGATAGGATTATGTTCAGAACTTATCCTGCTATTTGCACAACTTCAATACGAAAAAACAAAATTCTTAATAACTCATCATGGACATAACCAATCTTCTAGAGAGACATTTTCCTACGGTCTGTTGCACCATCCTGTTCCGATGAACCAGGTGAAACACGTTGAGATCGAATCTCAACATCCAATAAGTATTTCTATGATTTTCCAAAAGGTATTAGTCACTACGATTTCAATCGCAATGCCAGTGATACATTAAACTCGACACCTTTCCATAACTGCCTTTGCACTCTTTCGATGTACTCAAACTTATGGAATGTCCTGTTTTGAACAAATTTCTCTGAAGAAAAATTTTAAAACTATCTTTTGTCCTAAAATCATATAATTTCACAAATCAGTTGAACCAACCTTAACATTTATTTAGCTTCTAACCCTTGACCTTCAAAAGGTCATTTTTGTGATTTTAGCTACCAAGTATAATTCGTAAGTCTGATAGTTTCATCCATTCCCAAAGAACCCATGAGTTCAATGGCTATCCACCTTTGAATTCTACCAATACTAAAATCCCAAACACTAGATGCCAAATTAACGTAATGATTCATTTATTGAAGGACCTTTCTTCTTATTGGTTCTAGTCGACGTGTTACTAATTTCACCTACTGCACTGTGAGATATATTGGTTCACTGAGCATATCGTCTATGTAACGCCCCACTTTTATTTACCGAAAATCAGAATAAATTTTTCGAATTTATTTCAAAAACAATATTCGAGGCGCTACTCATTTTCAAATCAATAATCAATACTCGACATTTTCTCAATATTCAGTATTTATCGATACTCATAATCCATAAGAAAATCCCAGTAATCAATCAATAATCAAATAATGATCCTAGGGAAATAATCCCTATCAATAATCCAATACTAGAAAAACAATAGTCAATAATAATGCAATAATATCCAAATTCAGTTCAAAGCGGAAGCATTTATTCAAATTAAAGACCACCACTCGCATCCCCTCCGTCGTGCCGCTCTATCTAACCTGCATCCATGAAGAGAAGGTGGGGATGAGCACAAAGGAAACAGTAGTGCTCACCGCTATGCCATAAATGTTAATGTCAATAATCTACAGTAATCAATAATCAAAAGGTATGGTCTCAGCATGTATACGAAAACATTATCTATCCCATCTCCCATCAATAATCAATAATCAAACTCATGTGCACACCTATAGCAATAGACTACTGTCGACTATATATCGAAAGTCACGGCCCTCGGCCTTTTGGTCTTACAACGAGTGTCCAGCCAGTAGGAGTTTCCCTCGTCGGCCCAGCACTGCCCTGACTCACAACGGGGAACCGACCGAGCACCGCCCTGGTCTCATGCCTCGACCGAGCACCGCCCTGATCTCACAGGCGCACAGGAGAGATTACCCTAACGGGGTCCGTTCTATAACTACGGGGATAACCGTTCGACGGCCAACACAGCTCACATCGAAGGCTACATGTTCCACATGCATACTTTGATCATACCACAAGGAAACAATAATAACGGTAATAACATTTACAGCATAGCCAATTTTCAAATAAAACCCACCTGAAAATTTCGGTAGAAAATGGCACACAAAAGCAAGTACGTAGGATGAGGCTCGACTCCTCAAACACCTACATTTAAGCGAGATAATTTATCAATAATTTATCTCACTAGTTTTAACATAAAACCCATACTTAATAAAAATTAAGATTTACGGGTTTTAATCGGATTTTTCGTGGACCTGGAACTCTCTCATTTTTGAAAACAATATGACTCGGAGAAGTAAATTGGGGTCTCAGAACTTAAAAAAATTTTTCCTAAAATTTTTCTCATTTATAAAATATTTTTTTAAAATTTAAATTGGTATTAAAACGGGCTCCGGAACACAAAATAGATAAAAAAAAAACGAATTGAGACTAGCTGGAATTTAATTCTCAAAATTGGGCCTCATGAACTAAAGAGTTTTGGGCCAATACAAGCAATTGGGCCGCGCATTTAGAGCCTGAACAAGGCTGGGCATACACGCGGGCTGGGAGTGGGCTTGCGGGCCAGAAGCTGGGAGTGGGAATGGGCCGCGCGGGCTGGTTTTCGGGCCATATGGCCCGCGTGCTGGGCTGCTCTATTTAAAAAAAAAAAGCTACATTTCGCAAGCGCTATGGATAGAACACGCGACCTCGCGTATAGAAAAGTACGCATAATCGCTGCGCTACACGAGCTGAATGCAACATAAGTTGCAGTCTTTACAAAATGAATTTTCGGACAGAACTTTTAAAACTGAAACAAAAGTTGCGAGTTTGAAAGGCCTACCAGCAGGTTGAACTAAATTTTCATGCTACAGTTTTTTTCAGCAGCTAATTGCACAGAGATTTATCAAAATAAAAATAGGAACAAAACCTAACGGTTCGCGAATAACAGAACGACATAACGCCTACGACACGGCTCCAATCAATAAAACGGGACTCTTAAATTAAACGGATTTGCCAAAACAATAGTTTCAATACATTGTAAAAATTTTGACAAACCAAATACATTCAGGGTTTCGAAATGTTAGGAGAACCGGGTTCGACCAACACGTAACCGGCCTAAACAAAATACATACACAATTGATGAATATAACAACCCGGAAGAATTTAACGAGACTCTGAATCTATCATTAATTTGCAGCATTTAAAAACAGACTCGATTAAACTAAGTCGAGAGTTCCGGGAGGTCCACGCCAATTCACGATTCATTCAATAAATACCCAAAATTCAATGAATGAAACGATTATTAATCCGAATTCCAAATACTAATGAATGATTCAACGAGAAAGTTATTCCAACGAGAAGGTAGTACGAACAGTAAAATAGAAAGGTTCGAAAAGATTACCCGTCTTCGGGAATCTACGAGTTATCGGAAAAACGGTCGGGGCGAAACGGGGCCGAAAGGACGAAAGGGACTCTGAACTCGAAACCTTCGGACACGATGACTGAAGTCTGCTAATCTCCGAATTGCTCCGTTGTGTGGACACCGACAGCGAACAGGAGGTCTCGTCGAGGCACGCGAACGGAGCTTTCGTCGGAAACAATGGAGGTCCGCCGGATCGCGGGCTCACGATTGGCTTCTACTCTAGAATCGACGGCAAGGGTCAACCCCTGCGGAGGGCGTCGACGATGGCAGGACACTGCTCGGGACAACGATGATGGCAGGTCTCTCGCCGGAATTTATGGTGAGGGATGATTTGCTGCTGCCGGTTTCGAAAAGGGGGATTTTTCAACTTATACCAGAGTGAGAGGGATGACCGAGATATAAGAAGGAGGTCAGCGAGTGAAAAGGGGAGAACGTGCACAATCAGTTCACGAAAAATCGCAACAAATTTCAAGCTGTTTGGATCTGGAACCTGGTCGTGCGCAGAAGGGAAGAGAAAGAACAAGACCTCTGATTTGGGCACTTCAAATTTGGGCCAAGAATTGGATAAATAATTGGGCCAAATAACACTTCCATTTTGGGCCAATATTAAAACAAGAATTTGGGCCATTTAAAATAAATGGGGCTGGAAACAATTTCTTTAAACTCGTCCGAATATCAAATTCAAAGCTCGATACGGTCACTCGATAATTAAAATAAAACGCGATATCAATATATATAATACACACAATATATATTTATATAATAATAATCATTTACACAATTAATGACAAATTAGACAAATAATAAAAATAATAACATTAATAATAATAATAATAATAATAATAATAATAATAATAATATAATAATAATAATAATAATAATAATAATAATAATAATAACAACTAATAATAGAGATAATCAATAATTACTCCCAAATAATCCACAATAAAACGGGGTATTACAGTCTATCCACCTTACAAAGAATTCCGTCCTCAGAATTCGAAAATTAAACTAGAAAGCAATAAAAATACAAAGGGGAATCAGAACTCAAAGTTCGGATATCGCCTCCGAAGCTCGGCCTCCTTTTCCCAAGTCGCCTCCGACTCGTGATGTCGGCTCCAAAGCACCTTCACCAAGCTCACTGCCCGGTTCCTCAACTGATGGACCTTCTGGTCCAAAATAGCTATCGGTACCTCCTCGTAGGTAAGGTCTCGCTCGACCTGCAGTTCACCGAAGACCACCACGTGACCAGGATCATGCACGTATTTCCGCAACATCGACACGTGAAACACGTCATGTACGCCCAACAAGCTAGGTGGTAAAGCCAGCCGATAAGCCAAGTTCCCGACTCGGGCAAGGATCTCGAATGGCCCAATATAACGCGGTTTAAGCTTCCCCCTCTTCCTGAAGCGAATCACACCCTTCATGGGCGAGACCTTCAGGAAGACATGATCTCCGACGGCATACTCGTGCTCATCCCTCTTCCGGTCTGCATAGACTTTCTGCCTCTCTTGGGCTGACCAGATATGCTTCCGGATAGCCTCAACTGTCTCCGCAGCTCTAAGAATGAACTCCGGACCCATGATCGTCCTCTCCCCGACCTCATCCCAGTACAAGGGTGTTCGGACCTTGCGTCCATACAATGCCTCGAACGGGACCATCTTGATCGTGGAGTGGTAGCTATTGTTGTAAGTCAGCTCGACCAAAGGCAAGGCATTCTCCCAGGTTAGGCTACGGTCCAAGACCACAGCCCTCAATATGTCCTCCAAGTACTGGATCGTCCGCTTCGACTGGCCATCTGTCTGAGGATGAAAAGCTGTACTGAACTCCAGCCTCGTCCCCATGGCTCGGTGCAGGGTCTTCCAGAACTGGCAAGTGAATTTCGCGTCTCGATCAGACACGATCTCCACGAGAACTCCATGAAGTTTGACAATCTCGTCCACGAACAACTCGGCACACTGACTAGCCTTCATAGTCGTCCGGACTGGCAGAAAGTGGGCCGACTTCATAAGGCGATCCACAATCACCCAAATAGAGTCATGCCCGGTCCTCGACCTCGGTAATCCCACCAAGAAATCCATGGTGATCCACTCCCACTTCCACAAGGAAACCTCAAGTGGCTGCAACTTCCCTCTCGGTTTCTGATGCTCAGCCTTCACTTGCTGACATACCAGACACCCATTCACGAACCTTGCCACTTGCCACTTCATACCTCGCCACCAGAAAGACTTCCTCAAGTCCTGATACATTTTCGAACTACCAGGATGGACGGTGTACGGGGCACTATGGGCCTCTCTCAAAATTTCCCTTCGCAATTCCCACACTTTCGGAACACAAAGTCTACCCTCGAAGACCAAGGCCCCATCAGATGCGACTGCGAATCCTCTAACTCTACCGGCTTCCGACAACTCCTTCATCCGGCAAAGGAAACGATCATTCGGTTGCTCGGCGACTATCCTCTCACGAAGAGTCGGTCCCACAACCAAAGAGGTCAACATACCCCTAGCTGTCGAAGGTGGCTCTACTGCCTCTAGCTGTAGTCGCTCGAACTCCCGAAGAAGGACATCTTGCTCGGTGAAAAGACAGGATAACTGGCCATAACTCCTCCGACTAAGGGCATCGGCTACCACGTTAGCTTTCCCAGGATGGTAGCTAATCGTGCAATCGTAGTCCTTGACCAGTTCTAACCACCTACGCTGTCGCATATTCAGTTCCTTCTGAGTGAAAATGTACTTTAAGCTCTTGTGGTCGGTAAATATCTCACAATTGCCTCCATAGAGGTAGTGCCGCCAAATCTTCAAGGCGTGAACGACTGCAGCTAACTCAAGATCGTGAGTGGGGTAGTTATGCTCGTGAGGCTTCAGCTGCCTCGAAGCATAGGCTACGACCCTCCCCTGCTGCATAAGGACACATCCCAAACCCATCTTCGAAGCATCACTATAGATGGTGAACTCCAAAGTAGGGTCGGGAATGGATAGAACGGGCGCGGTAGTGAGTCTCCTCTTCAACTCCTGGAAACTCGCCTCACACCTGAGACTCCAATCGAACCTCACGGCCTTCTTCGTAAGGTTGGTTAGTGGCTGGGCTATCTTCGAGAAACCCTCGATAAACCTCCGGTAGTATCCTGCTAACCCCAGGAAACTACGAACATCAGCGGCACTTCTTGGCGTATCCCACTTGCTCACTGCCTCGATCTTGCTGGGATCCACCTCAATGCCTCTCGCTGTCACAATGTGGCCAAGGAATGCCACACGATCCAGCCAAAACTCGCACTTCGAAAACTTAGCATACAGCTTCTCGCGGCGAAGAGTCTCCAGCACAATCCTCAGATGCTCCTTGTGCTGGTCGATGCTCCGAGAATAAACCAAGATGTCGTCGATGAACACGATAACAAGCTGGTCCAGGAAGGGATGAAAGACTCTATTCATAAGGTCCATAAACACGGTCGGGGCATTGCTAAGTCCGAATGGCATGACTACGAACTCATAGTGGCCATAACGGGTACGAAAAGCAGTCTTAGAAATATCCGACTCCCGGATCTTCAGCTGATGATAACCAGAACGCAAGTCGATCTTAGAAAATACACTGGCTCCCCTCAACTGGTCGAAGAGATCCTCAATGCGAGGAAGGGGATACTTGTTCTTGACTGTAAGGGAATTCAACTCCCGATAGTCAATACACATGTGCATCGATCCGTATTTCTTCTTCACAGGACGGGCGCTCCCCACGGCGAAACACTCGGACGAATGAAACCAAGATTGAGCAACTCCTGGATTTGGGCCTTGAGCTCTTGAAGCTCCTTCAGCACCATACGATAAGGGGCCTTAGAAACAGGGCCGGCTCCTGGTACTAGATCAATGGTAAACTCTACTTGGCGGTCGGGCGGTCCTCCGGGCAATTCATCAGGAAAGACATCAAGATACTCGCAGACAATAGAGAATCTCTCCGAGGACCTATCAGAATCGTCTTCGGATACCATAGAAACCAGATAGCCTTGACAGCTACCCTTAGAAAGGCTCTTTCTAGCCTGCATAGAAGAGATGACTCGAGGCAGAGTCCTCGACTTCACCCCATAGAAAATGACAGGCTGATCGGAAACGGGGAAGAGACTGACTTTGCGCTCCTGGCACCGGATATTGGCTCGATAGCGAGTGAGCCACTCCATGCCCAAGATCACATCGAAGTCCCGCATTTCAATAACATAGCAATCGGCCTCCAAAACACGCCCACCAATACTGACTGGAAGACTGGAAATCATAGAATCGGAAATAATAATCTTTCCCGAGGCTAGACTAACCTCGAGAGGGTCACAGTTACACACATTATCAATAGACAGGGCCTCCAAGCATCGAGAGGAGATAAAGGAATGAGTAGCTCCAGTGTCACATAACGCAAAGATAGGCATATTGGATAAAGAAATCATGTCAGACATGGTACCTGCGTTGTTGGTCGCCTCGTCGTGAGCAATGGTATAGACACGAGCCTAACCCCCAGCCCTCTGCTGGTGTGGTGGGGGCTGCCTGTGCTGCTGCTGCTGCTGGTAAGGTGGAGGAAGAAGCTGCTGCTGCTGCTGCTGGGCCTGCTGCCTCGGGGGCTCGGGGCAAGCACTGAAGAAATGACCGGGCTTCATGCAGTTGAAGCAAACTCGCTGGGTGTAACGGCACTCTCCCGGATGATAACGACCACAGTTACGGCACCTCAGAAACTGGTCTCGTGCGAAGGGGCGCTCACCACGACTGTCATTCCCACCGCGCTTTCCCTTCCGGTTATCCCGGCGGGAATCAAACTTTCTCTTGCCCGAACTAGAGTCGGGCGGTGCGGAGAAAATAGGCTGAACTAGCTGAGCGGAAGGGGCAGAAACATTGGGAGTCTGATAACTCTCAAGCTGGGTGGCTCCAATAACGGTCTCATCAAAGGAAAGATTCCCCTGGCTAGCAACATGCATACGGAGGGTTTGGTTCAGACCATCCCGGAACTTGTGTGCCTTCTTCAGGTCGGTGTCCACCATATGTGGAGCAAAAGCGCTCATGCGGGTGAACTCCCGCTCGTACTCCTCAACGGTACCAGTCCCCTGAGCAAGATCCCAGAAAGCGCGCTCCATTCTCATGCGATAACCCTGAGGATAATACTTCTCCATGATCACCTCCTTCATGCGATCCCAAGTCAGAACATTAAGCTCCGCTTGCCTCAACCTCCAATAGCCGGACCACCATAAGGCAGCACTTCCCTTAAGCATATAACGACCACAAATAACCTTCTGCTCGTCAGAGCACTGTAGGAGGTCAAAGTTCTGCTCTAACTGACGGATCCACTCCGCCACAGCCTCGGGCCCTTCAGTCCCATGAAATTCTGGCGGAGTTAGACTCCAGAACTGGAGCACGATTTTGAGATGAGCCCCAGCCAGATTGGGAGCCTGCTGGTGAGGTGGAGATGAGGATGGAGATGGAGGTGGAGACGGAGTAGGCTGGCGGCTGCGAGCATTACGACGAGCCATAGTTCTACATTGAAAATGGGTCGAACAGTTAAGCACAATAATAAACAAGTCTAGAGTTCAACACTAGAGTTCACATTTAAAGGTGGATTAGTCCTAACCCCGATTTCATTCCAATTATCAATAATCAACTAATATACGATAATCTCAAAGTCATTCAGGTACTCATACCTGAGCTGGCACGGCACGACGAGAGCGAGTGGTCTTAATATGAATTCGAAACACATAATCACAAAATCAACTTTTATACTTAAACCAGTCTACAGAAACGCAGACTAGCTCTGATACCAAACTGTAATGCCCCACTTTTATTTACCGAAAATCAGAATAAATTTTTCGAATTTATTTCAAAAATAATATTCGAGGCGCTACTCATTTTCAAATCAATAATCAATACTCGACATTTTTTCAATATTCAGTAATTATCGATACTCATAATCAATAAGAAAATTCCAGTAATCAATCAATAATCCAATAATGATCCTAGGGAAATAATCCCTATCAATAATCCAATACTAGAAAAACAATAGTCAATAATAATGCAATAATATCCAAATTCAGTTCAAAGCGGAAGCATTTATTTAAATTAAAGACCACCACTCGCATCCCCTCCGTCGTGCCGCTCTATCTAACCTGCATCCATGAAGAGCAGGTGGGGATGAGCACAAAAGAAACAGTAGTGCTCACCGCTATGCCATAAATGTTAATGTCAATAATCAACAGTAATCAATAATCAAAAGGTATGGTCTCAGCATGTATACGAAACAATAATCTATCCCATCTCCCATCAATAATCAATAATCAAACTCATGTGCATACCTATATCAATAGACTACTGCCGACTATATATCGAAAGCCACGACCTCGGCCTTTTGGTCTTACAACGAGTGTCCAGCCAGTAGGAGTTTCCCTCGTCGGCCCAGCACTGCCCTGACTCACAACGGGGAACCGACCGAGCACCGCCCTGGTCTCATGCCTCGACCGAGCACCGCCCTGGTCTCACAGGCGCACAGGAGAGATTACCCTAACGGGGTTCGTTCTATAACTACGGGGATAACTGTTCGACGGCCGACACAGCTCACATCGAAGGCTACATGTTCCACATGCATACTTTGATCATACCACAAGGAAACAATAATAACGGTAATAACATTTACAGCATAGCCAATTTTCAAATAAAACCCACCTGGAAATTTCGGTAGAAAATGGCACACAAAAGCAAGTACGTAGGATGAGGCTCGACTCCTCAAACACCTACATTTAAGCTAGATAATTTATCAATAATTTATATCACTACTAGAGTTTAACATAAAACCCATACTTAATAAAAATTAAGATTTACGGGTTTTAATCGGATTTTTCGTGGACCTGGAACTCTCTCATTTTTGAAAAAAATATGACTCGGAGAAGTAAATTGGGGTCTCGGAACTTAAAATAATTTTTCCCAAAATTTTTCTCATTTATAAAATATTTTTTAAAATTTAAATTGGTATTAAAACGGGCTCCGGAACACAAAATAGATAAAAAAAACGAATTGAGACTAGCTGGAATTTAATTCTCAAAATTGGGCCTCATGAACTAAAGAGTTTTGGGCCAATACAAGCAATTGGGCCGCGCATTTAGAGCCTGAACAAGGCTGGGCATACACGCGGGCTGGGAGTGGGCTTGCGGGCCAGAAGCTGGGAGTGGGAATGGGCCGCGCGGGCTGGTTTTCGGGCCATATGGCCCGCGTGCTGGGCTGCTCTATTTAAAAAAAAAAGCTACATTTCGCAAGCGCTGGGGATAGAACACGCGACCTCGCGTATAGAAAAGCACGTATAACCGCTGCTCTACACGAGCTGAATGCAACATAAGTTGTAGTCTTTACAAAATGAATTTTCGGACAGAACTTTTAAAACTGAAACAGAAGCTGCGAATTTGAAAGGCCTACCAGCAGGTTGAACAAAATTTTCATGCTACAGTTTTTTTCAGCAGCTAATTGCACAGAGATTTATCAAAATAAAAATAGGAACAACACCTAACGGTTCGCGAATAACCGAACGACATAACGACTACGACACGGCTCCAATCAATAAAACGGGACTCTTAAATTAAACGGATTTGCCAAAACAATAGTTTCAATACATTGTAAAAATTTTGACAAACCAAATACATTCAGGGTTTCGAAATGTTAGGAGAACCGGGTTCGACCAACACGTAACCGGCCTAAACAAAATACATACACAATTGATGAATATAACAACCCGGAAGAATTTAACGAGACTCCGAATCTATCATTAATTTGCAGCAATTAAAAACATACTCGATTAAACTAAGTCGAGAGTTCCGGGAGGTCTACGCCAATTTACGATTCATTCAATAATTACCCAAAATTCAACGAATGAAACGATTATTAATCCGAATTCCAAATACTAATGAACGAATCAACGAGAAAGTTATTCCAACGACAAGGTAGTACGAACAGTAAAACAGAAAGGTTCGAAAAGATTACCCGTCTTCGGGAATCTACGAGTTATCGGAAAAACGGTCGGGGCGAAACGGGGCCGAAAGGACGAAAGGGACTCTGAACTCGAAAGCTTCAGACATGGTGACTGAAGTCTGCTAATCTCCGAATTGCTCCGCTGTGTGGACACCGACGGCGAACAGGAGGTCTCGTCGAGGCACGCGAACGGAGCTTTCGCCGGAAACAATGGAGGTCCGCCGGATCGCAGGCTCACGATTGGCTTCTACTCTGGAATCGACGGCAAGGGTCAACCCCTGCGGAGGGCGTCGGCGATGGCAGGACACTGCTCGGGATAACGATGATGGCAGGTCTCTCGCCGGAATTTATGGTGAGGGATGATTTGTTGCTGCCGGTTTCGAAAAGGGGGATTTTCCAACTTATACCAGAGTGAGAGGGATGACCGAGATATAAGAAGGAGGTCAGCGAGTGAAAAGGGGAGAACGTGCACAATCAGTTCATGAAAAATCGCAACAAATTTCAAGCTGTTTGGATCTGGTACCTGGTCGTGCGCAGAAGGGAAGAGAAAGAACAAGACCTCTGATTTGGGCACTTCAAATTTGGGCCAAGAATTGGATAAATAATTGGGCCAAATAACACTTCCATTTTGGGCCAATATTAAAAAAAGAATTTGGGCCATTTAAAATAAATGGGGCTGGAAACAATTTCTTTAAACTCGTCCGAATATCAAATTCAAAGATCGATACGGTCACTCGATAATTAAAATAAAATGCGATATCAATATATATATAATACACACAATATATATTTATATAATAATAATCAGTTACACAATTAATGACAATTAGACAAATAATAAAAATAATAACATTAATAATAATAATAACAATAATAATAATAATAATAATAATAACAACTAATAATAGAGATAATCAATAATTACTCCCAAATAATCCACAATAAAACGGGGTATTACAGTCTACCTACGTACCAAATAGATAAAACATCATGTTTTCATCCATACACAATTTAGAAACTGAATATGAATTATTTCTAAAACTTGGTACGAAAAGACAATTACTCGATTAACCAAAAATTCTAGTTAATAGATAACTCCCACTGCAATAGTTGCTACTTCCGTAGCTAGCCCATTCTAGATGGTAATTCAACCTTCACATGTCGATTGGTTCACTGAAACCTTTTTACATAATTAGTGGTTACGCATCTACATACCAGGCACTGATAGATAACACCACTTAAAATGCTTCGACTTCCCAGTGAATAAGATTTACCTTTCTTGTATTAAGGATAGGACAGTTCATCTTTCTATGTCTATTTCGCTTAAACCAGATACACATGCCATTCGGCTTGTATTCTTCAGCAAAACTAGACACTATCCAAGTTCTATTTCTAATCATGTTTGAACAAGTAAATTATCTTTGAGTATTACGGACAACATATTGAAAAGACATTTTGAATTCCTAGGATCATACAAACATAGTCTTTTCTTTACTCAGTCAAGTGTTTTTGAATCATCAAATATTGATCCCTTCAAAACAACATTTGAATATATTCACCGGCACCTCAAAACACCGAATCCCCGCAGGCCACTGAGTGTGGACGTCTACGGTTCAAACCGTCGCAAGAGGAGGGAAAAATCCCATTAGCTTAACATACTGCCAAGCAATACTTAACTAATAGTCGGTCGAACGTTTGGCCAGCGCAATCAACTTATAAATAAATTTTATAAGAATAAAAACGACCTTATCCTTTGGGAATATCGTAATTATTTGCACTTTAAGTGTAACCCATTAATTGGTACTAAGTTTACTACCAAATTTATACGTCCACCTTTGGGTGACCCGTACGCTTTTGAAATAGCTAACTATAACCATCCCGAAGGAGATTTGTCCTTGTGAACTGTGAAATAAAACATCCTTTGGGCTCGATTTAAATCACTTCACTGACAAAACTATAATGGAGGCCTTGGATATTATTTATTTCAACCCATTACACACTTAATAAAATTTTTAGTTTAAAGGGATTTTCTTAAACATGCTCCTAATAATTCAATTTGCACATAGAGCAATTAAATCACATAAGGACATGCATGATTAATAGGCAATAATAAACGAGGAACTAAGAGCATCTCCAAGAGCCTCCCTATTTCTCTTTTTTATCTCAAAAATAAGGATTTTCTCTCAAAAATTGTCTCCAACAGTTCCCCTAAACTTGGTCCTATTTTTAGGGTGACCTCATATAGAGGCTTCTCTTCCTCATTTCTGGGAAGGGAAAAACGACCCCTCATTTCAAATTATTATTAATAATAATAATAATAATAATAATAATAATAATAATAATAATAATAATAATAATAATAATAATAATAATAATAATAATAATTTAAAAAGAAATAATATTATATTAATACATGAAAAAATATAACAAATAATTAATAATAAATTACTAATAATAATAATTAAAATTAAAAAATTAAAAAAATAAAAATTGTTCAAAAAAATAATTTATTTGATTAAAAATTAATAAATTATGATAACAATTAGTATAATAATAATAATAATCTAAAAAGAAATAATATTATATTACTAAAGGAAAAATTATAAAAAAAATAATTAATAATAAATTATTAATTATAATAATTAAAAAAAATTAGTGAATATTATAAAATTAGTTAATTACTATTATAATCGTTAACAATTACAATATCAAGTGGGCTTCAAGTGGGCTTTTAGATAGATTTGTGGGTCTGGTTCATATTCAAATTATAAAATAGGGAGACTCTTGGAGAACAACAGAAAATAGGAAGCAAATGGATATAGGATGACTCCCTATTTCTCCAAATAAGAAGTCTAAAATAAGAAGTCTCTAGTAGATGCTCTAAGATCCAACTATCATGGCCATTTTAATCAATCTCCAATCTTTTGGGAAACGCAGTCTAGTCCTTGTTGAACTGGGTCTTCCGATTCAGGACTTGGAATTTCCTTTTTCGCCGTGACTCCCACTTTTCGTCTAGAACAAGTCATCATCGGGAAAGTCGCCATCGAGTCTCCTCTGTTGGCGTGTGTCTACTGCAGCCGTCGCCCGTACTTCTGTTGACCTGGGTTCGTGCGTATCCATCTGCAAGCACCTTAACAATGCTCGTATCTGACAGCAAGCTACCTACGAGTATGTCTGCATTTGCACAGTACCACGTATCCCATCAACTACGGGTTCGCGGGGTAGCCTGCCTCGTCTCGTCGAGAGATGTCCGCGCTTACCGGGTCCAACAAACAATTACATAATATAATTACATACATTGATCCTATGGCCCACGCAGGGGTCGTACATGAATGATCTAGTAAAACATTTAAATTATGCGGTGTCCCACCGCGCGAATAAATTATTACAAGCATTCACCAACCGAAAAATCCTCGACATGTCCGAGGCTTATAAAACGACATACATGAATTAAAAAATAAACATACATGTGGGCCATAATAGTCAGATTCAAGAATACCTGCAAACACACTTATTTGCAATTCTAATCTATTATGCGCTGCGTCTGTACACAATTAATTCACATATATCATGCAAGTCCTAATTCGAATAGTGCACAAAGCCGAATTAGCATGGGCTCTGATACCAGTTGTTGGGTTCTATTAGGAACGTCGACAATGTGCACATTCAAATCTATTGAATAATAAATCCTAACGCAGCGGAATCTATAGTTAGGATTAGGACTTACAGTTTAAAATTTTTGCTGACTCTGAGACGTTTCTGATTTCTGTTGATGGAGATCGTCTGAACACCAAAGTCTAATGGGCAGCTAGACTTGGCCTTTCTCGATTCTAATCGAGTCATCAAGGTGCTCCAATCGTTCATCAAGCTCATCGGATCGTCTCGGACCTTCGGTAAGTTAGTCGGACTCCTCGGACCGCTCGGGAATAGCTTTGGACACGAACCGGAGCTGCTAGACCTTCAAGACCGCTCCTAGACCGGGTTTGGGCTTGCTGATCGCGATCCGGGCCGTCTGGAGTGAGCTGGATGTAACTAGGCATCAACTGGGCCGTCCTTGTAGCTGGGCCGCGCACATGAAGTTGTTGGGCCGCGCAACACGTGCATGTGGGCTTAGGAAGGGCGCTGCTGGGGTTGGGCCACGCGGGCCAACACGCGGGCTGGCAGCTGAGTGCGGGATCGGGCTTCGCGGGCCGCGCGCGGGCTGATGCGGGCTCAGAAGCCCGCGCGCCTGGAACAAAATAAAAATGCCTATAGCAAGGTTCGAACACGCGACCTCTCCCACGTAATAGCGCGCTGAAGACCACACGCCACACGCTATCTCCTCTCCTGGACTCGCTTGGCAATTTAAAGAACCTGAACGCGAGCTGGACACCTGGGCGCGAACTGAATGCGTGAACAGTACCTGGGCGCGCGAAATTTGACGGAAAGTTGGGAAATATATTTATTCGACGGGATACGAAATAACAACCTTCGATCTTCTATTGTATGACCTTTACACGGTCTCTAATAAATCTTGGTGGAGCGATTAATTAGATTTCCCAAAATCTCTTGATCATCTTCTTCTAAGACCTTACGGTGCTAACCAAATTTTCTCTCGAAGAAGAATCTCTCTCTTTCTTTCTCGCTTGAAGAGGCCGAATTTCTCCAGCCCTTCGGGGAGAAAAACGTGTAAAGCATGTTCAAGAGGTTAGGGGCTTAGAGTATTTATAGGCTACAATAGGGACCTAAAGGAGGTGCTAAATATGGGCTTATTCCTTAAGGTTTAGGAATCCTAATTCTATTCCAACACTATTTCAATGTAGGAAATAAATCTCCTACTAATCTAACTCTTCTAGAAGACTCCTTAGTCTCCTAACACTAGAGAAGATTCTAGTAGGAATACTTTTCCTAATTAAATTAATAATCATGGAATAAAATTAATTTTTAATTTAAGAAACCTAATTCTACTCCAATTAATAATCTAATGTAGGAAATATATCTCCTACTAATCCTCATCTTCTAGAAGACTCCTTAGTCTCCTAATCCCTAGAGAAGATTCTAGTAGGAATATTATTTTCCTAATTAAATTAATTAATATGGAATAAAATTAATTCCTAATTCCTAATTTTGGAATTAAATAATAAAACATTCCACTAGAATAGTATTATTGCTCTCCCCATTTAGCTCCGAATTACAATTAATTCGTTTCCACTGATTTAAATATGTTAATCCAATTGATCGATTTATCTCCCCATGTTTAAGATATAACGTCCGTTGATTAATTAAATTAGTGACAAAATAATTAATCAACTTCTTATTCATTTCCGAAACTAGTACCACTCAGATCCTTAATCATTATACCGGATAGCACATCCGTCTGCAGGGCTTGACATAATATTCCTTCCTGAGCTCATTTTGGGGACGTCATCAACCCAGCGCACTGGGACACAGTGACCGTAAATAATTTATAACAGCACATCATATAAACACACTTATTTACCAAAATACCGAGTATGTCATCCTAGCAAAATAGGAATCACCCTTGATAAATCAAATAAATAAGTAATGAATACAAATGTCCATTTTATATTATCTTACAGCTTAAGAGTACGCATCAATTACTGAAGGTCTAGATTACAACAACACTCAGTGAGTCTCATATCCTTATTCTTCCGTGGTCCTGTTCAACACTTAACATAAGTGCTAGTGTAATCCTTCAGTCAAAGACCAACTGAATCAAGAATACACTACAGTCTTGTTCCAAGTGGGGTCTCACTGCCAGTCTAGATTGTGAACGAATAGTTTAGTCTTATAAGAAACCGATAGGTGATCTTTCTGTTCGAAACTCTTCGAACCACACTACCTCAATATAAGACATGGAGTATGATTGCATAAATAAATAAACTGCAAGCATATGTACTTTGACCGAAACATGATGGCCAGATCAAAATGTTGATAGAATCTGTAAATAGGAGCTTTTACAACATACCTCTAACAATATCAAGGTCATTCGCGACCGAGAGAAGAGAAAGTTGTGTCTATCCCAGTCCACATACATAAGCACTATTTTAAAGTGTTTCAACATGCAGGATTCCAAGAAAGGGAATTTACCCTTTCGGCACGGATTACCTCTATCTAAGAGGATGTCCCCGAAGATGCCTAAAGAGGTAGAGGACATGAAGGCAGTTCCTTATGCATCGGCAGTAGGAAGCCTCATGTATGCTATGTTGTGCACGCGACCTGATATTTGTTATGCCGTGGGCATGGTAGCAAGATATCAGAGTAATCCAGGACCGGAATATTGGTTTGCGGTAAAGTATATACTCAAGTACCTACATAGGACTAAGGAGTACATGTTGATTTACCAGACAGATGAAATGCTTCCGTTGGTTTACACCGATTCTGACTTTCAGGCAGATCGGGACGAAAGCAAGTGAACCTCAGGGTTTGTATTTACTTTAGGAGGAGGAGCCATAGTATGGAGGATTGTCAAGCAGAAATGCGTGGCGGACTCAACCATGGAGGCTGAGTATGTAGCACCCTCAGAGGTAGCAAAAGAAGCTGTCTGGCTCAGGAATTTTCTCCTCGACCTAGATGTGGTACCGAGTTTGCCCGCTGCGATTACAGTGTTCTGTGATAACAGCGGAGCAGTAGCAAATTCGAAGGAGCCATGGACTCATAAAGCGAGTAAACACATAGAGCACAAGTACCACCTGATACGAGAAATTGTTGGACGATGAGAAGTCGTTGTTGCCAAGATACAATCAGACGACAACCTAGCAGATCCTTTTACGAAGAGCCCACCAGCGAAAGTCTTTACAAGACACGTAGAAGGAATGGGAGTCAGATGTTAGGGCAACATAGTAGACTAGTCTTTGAGAATTAGATTGAAAGAAATTGTGCTTATTTTGTTTAGCCATGAGCTTATAAAGCATAAGTGGGAAATTGTTAGAGGTATGCTGTAAAAGCGATGTCTTGCAGATTCTATCAATTCCATATTGATCTGGCCATCATGTTTCGGTCAAAGTACATATGTTTACAGTTTATTTATTTATGCAATACATACTCCATGTCTTATATTTAGGTAGTGTGGTTCGAAAAGTTTCGAACAGAAAGATCACCTATCGGTTCCTTATAAGACTAAACTATTCGTTCACAGTCGAAACTGGCAGTGAGACCCCACTTGGAAAAAGACTATAGTGTATTCTTGATTCAGTTGGTCTTTGACTGAAGGATTACACTAGCACTTATGTTAAGTGTTGAACAGGACCACGGAAGGATAAGGATATGAGACTCACTGACCGTTGTTGTAACCTAGACCTTCAGTGATTGATGCGTTCTCTTAAGATGTAAGATAATATAAAATAGGCATATATTTTTATTTCTTATTTATTTGATTTACCAAGTGATTCCTATTTTATTAGGATGACATACGAGGTATTTTGGTAAGTAAGAATAATTATATGATGTGCTATTATAAATTATTTACGGTCACTATGTTCCAGTGCGATGGATTGATGACGTCCCCAAAATGAGCTCAGGAAGGAACATTATGTTAAACCCTGCAGGTAGACGATTGTCTGACATAATGGTTAAGGTCTGAGTGGTACTAATTTGAAAATGAATAAGAAGTTGGTTAATTATTTTGTCAGTAATTTAATTAATCAACGGATGTTATACCTTAGACATAAGGAGGTAAATCGATCAATCGGATTAATATTATTTAATCATGGAGGCTCGATTTTATTGGTAAAATAGTGGCTAAATGGGGAGAGCAATAATATTACTTTAGTGGGATGTTTTATTATTTAATTCCATTAAATAGGAATTAATTTTATTCCATATTAATTAATTAATTAGGAGAATAAAATTCCTACTAGAATCTTCTCTTGGGTTTAGGAGACTTGTGAGTCTTCTAGAAGATGGAGATTAGTAGGAAATATATTTCCTACATTATATTATTAATTGGAGTGAAATTAGGTTTCTTAAATTAGGAATTAATTCTATTCCATGATTATTAATTTAATTAGGAAAGGTAATCCTACTAGGATCTTCTCTAGTGTTAGGAGACATAGGAGTCTTTTAGAAGAGATGGATTAGTAGGAGATCTCCTTCCTAGATTAAGTTAGTATTGGATTAGAATTAGGATTCCTAGGCCTAATAGAATAAGCTCATATTTAGCACCTCCTTAAGGTCCCTAATGAATCCTATAAATACACCATGTCCCAACCTCTCCTACATGTTGTCTTGGCCGATTTTTCTCTGCTACATACACGTGAGAAATAGCATCGTTCGAGAGTTAGGGAGATCCGATTAAACGCTCCACCAAGTTTAATCGAAGTAGGTGTTTAGGTAATCCGTTAGAAGGCTTTTGGGTACAATTTATTCGAACCTTTATATTTATATTTTCCGGTCATTATCACCATCTCATCGTCGTCTGTCGCCGTCGTTCGCCGCCGTCGACAACCACCGGAAAATCCCATCGCCGCCGGAAGTCGTTCGTGACCAGCAAATCACAACCGCGACTCGCCACCCCCAGTCGCGCCCAGCCAGTCGCCGTCCCAGCTCCCAACAGCGACGCCCAGGACCACCGCACGAAGGCCCGACGCCCGTTTGTGTAGCACTGCGATCGCCGATCGTTCCCAGGATGCAGTCGAGCACCCCCCGTTCGCCCCTTCTGCTCGCTGTCGCCGATCGCAAGATCCCCGCGCGCGCCAGTTCACGCGCGCACATTCCTCGCATGCCCAGGAGTCCTGCTGCCCACGCCCGCGTTCGCCCATTCGCCAGCGCCAATCCGCAGCGGCTTAGGGGTCCTGCCCGCGTGCACGCACACGCCCGAAGCT
>CACSLK010002554.1:3177347-3200691 GCA_902706635.1 Striga hermonthica
GAGACCGAGCCACCGTGCTACCGAACCTCATTTGACGTGTCGATTAGAATCGACTAAAGTCCAAACCTATCTGCCCATTAGGTTGTGGTGTTCAGACGAACTTCATCAACGGTACTCTACATTGTCTCAGAGTCGGCAAAAATTTTAAAAGGTAAATGTCCATATCCTAACTATAGATTCCGCTGGCGTTAGAATTTATTTCGATAAAGTTTAATACTGTGCATGTTGTTTGACGTTCCTAACAGAAACCAACACTATGCGTAGACAACATCTTGATCACTGGAGACGGTGTGAAAATGTTGACAAACGCAAGAGTATGATTATCCAAGTAGTGGTACATGAAAGATTCGGAATCAACAGATATTCTTGAGATTGAGGATCACAAGAAAGATATGTTGCGATTATCCCAGTTTTCATGTCCAAACTATTGTAAGGCTCATTCTATTTTTGCATGATATCTGGCAGTCCTTATGCATGGCAATAGGAAACCTAGTATATGCAATAAATGAGGCCTGATATTTATTACTGAGAGTTTAGTTGGTAAATATTGAAGTAGGCCTTGATGGAAGCGTTCATGGTAAAACATATGATCAAGCGCCATAAAAGGGCTAAGGATAATATGTAGGGTTACCACATGAACCAGAAGCAACCTATGGATCACAAAGGATTCTAATTTCTAATCAGACATGAACAACAAGTAAAAACCACCTTATGGTTTGTGTTCACTTGTTGGAACCAAGCAGATTAGAGGCATGTCAAGTGGTGATACATTGACAGATTCCACTATGAACTTAGTACGTCCCTTCCCAAAAGGCGAGCGACGTAGAGATTGGATTCGCCATTGAACTAAAAATGTGAAACCTCGTCTGGCCAAGTCAAGTCACAATTTTATTGTGATGACAGTTGGTGCAGTTACAGACAGAGAGGAATCACTAGTTCATAAAGCAAGTGACACATAGAGCAAGTACGCCCGTTGCAAAGGACTGCGATAGGGTGGATGTTTGTCGCCTAGTTACATCGGTAGACAACCAGGTAAATCCTTTTAGGATTGGATTTCCGGTGAAAGCGGATGATGGCCATGTTAAAGGATTGGAAGTCGGATGTATGGCATAAAGGACAACAGTTCTTTGAGAATTGAGATTGAAAGAGAATCGTGGTTAGCAATAGCCATGAGCTTATTACGCATAAGTGGGAGATTGTTAGAGTTATGCTGTAAAAGCTCTAATTTGCAGATTATATCAATTCCATTTTGATCTGGCCATCATGTTTCGGTCAAAGTACATATGCTTGCAGTTTATTTATTTATGCAATCATACTCGTTATCTTGCATTGAGATAGTGTGGTTCGAAGTGTTTCGAACCGAAAGATCACCTATCGGTTCCTTGTAAGACTAAACTATTTGTTCACAGTCTAGACAGGCAGTGAGACCCCTCTTGGAAAAAGACTGTAGTATGTTCTTGATTCAGTTGGTCTTTGACTGGAGAATTACACTAGCACTTATGATAGGTGTTGAACAGGACCACAGAAGGATAAGATTATGAGACTCAGTGATCGTTGTTGTAATCTAGACCTTCAGTAATTGATGCGTACTCTTAAGCTGTAAGATAATATAAAATGGGCATATGTATTCATTACTTATTTATTTGATTTATCAAGGGTGATTCCTATTTTTCTAGGATGACATACTCAGTATTTTGGTAAATAAGTGTGTTTATATGATGTGCTGTTATAAATTATTTACGGTCACTGGGTCCCAGTGCGCTGGGTTGATGACGTCCCCGAAATGAGCTCAGGAATGAATATTATGTCAAGCCCTGCAGGCGGATGTGCTATCCGGCATAATGATTAAGGATCTGAGTGGTACTAGTTTCGGAAATGAATAAGAAGTTGATTAATTATTTTGTCAGTAATTTAATTAATCAACGGACGTTATATCTTAAACATGGGGAGATAATTCGATCAATTGGATTAATATATGTAATCAGTGGAAATGAATTAAATTGTAATTCGGAGCTAAATGGGGAGAGCAATAATATTACTCTAGTGGAATGTTTTATTATTTAATTCCAAGATTAGGAATTAGGAATTAATTATATTCCATAATTCCCTAAGGATGAGAATATTCCTTCTAGAATATTATCTAGGGTTAGAAGACTATGGAGTCTTCTAGAAGGTAATTAATTATTAGGAATATTATCCTAGATGGGAAAAGGAGATTGAAGATAATAAGGATTCCTAAATCTTAAGTAATAAGCTCATATTTAGCACCTCCTTTAGGTCCCTATTGTAGCCTATAAATACACTAGGTCCCCTAACCTCTTGAACAAGCTTTACACGTTTTTATCCCCGAAGAGCTGGAGAAATTCGGCCTCTTCAAGCGAGAAAAAAAAAGAGAGATTATTCTTCGAGAGAAAATTCGGTTAGCACCGTAAGGTCTTAAAAAAAGATGATCAAGAGGTTTTGGGAAATCTAATAAATCGCTCCACCAAGATTTATTAGAGATCGTGTAAAGGTCATACAATAGAAGATTTGAAGGTTGTTATTCGAATCCCGTCAAATATATACACACGTTCAGCTCGTCGGATTTTTTCCTAATTTTCTGTTCAATTTCCGCATACAGTTCGCGCATCTCAGCCCGCTTCCAAGTTTTCAGTCCGCGCTCAAGTTTTTCAGAATTTATTCAGGTCCAATTGCCACAACATGGTGTGTGTCGCAGTGGTCTCCAACGCGCCACTTGTGGGTGAGGTCACGTGATCGATTCTTTCCTTGCGCAACCAATTTTTATTTTGTCACCAGCATGTGTGAATGAGAATGCGCGCGTGCTGGGAGGCCCGCAAAGCCCGATTGGTCACTCAGTAGCCAGCCCATGTGAGCCCGCGTCTCAGCCCGCGCCAAGCCCGCATCTCCCTCAGTTCCTACCCCGCGAAGCCCACGTGTCCGCCCATGTTGCTGCAGCTTCCCAGCCCGTATACACGGCCCAATTACGCGTACCTGGCCCATGTGCGCGTTCTCTCCGCGGCCCAACAACTGAAGAGCAGCCCAGTGACTTGGACAGCAGCCTAGACCGGACCAGCTCAAGCCCAGGGTGTTTCAGACCGGCCCGGACGTGTCCACCTCACACCAGACCGGTTCAACTTTGTCCAGAAGCCCCGGTTGGTGTCCAAGGCGGTTCCCGAGCAGTCCGAATGATCCAACTCACTTACCGAAAGTTTGAGACGATCTGATAAGCTTGATGACTCGATTAGAATCGATAAAGGCCAAGTCTAGCCGCCTATTAGACTTTGGTGTTCAAACGATCTCCATCAACGAAAATCAGAAACGTCTCATAGTCGGCAAAAATTTTAAACCGTAAGTCTTAATCCTAACTATAGATTCCGCTGCGCTAGGATTTATTATTCAATAGATTTGAATGTGCACATTGTCGACGTTCCTAATAGAACCCAACATGTTCCACCCATCTTCCACCCCTCGCGCACCCATTCTCTTAGCCTCTAACCTCCAAGCACGTCACTTCCTCGCACAAGCCTTGCACCAATCATTCACCTCCTTAGCCCTCGGCTTGTGCCGCCTTCTTACTCGCTTGGCTTTGTGCCTTTTAGACCTCGGGCCACACCCTTTCGGCCAGTCCCTCCTAAAAGTAGGCCAGTGTTCTTCAATTTGTGGCTCCTCCAGCTCATGTTCGAGACAACTCTCAAGGTCTTCGACCATCCCGTCACTTGACTCTCCGGGGTTAATAACCACTTCCGTATCATTCCCCTCCTTTTCAAGACTTTCGTTGTCCTCAAGGATAATGAAGTTATGTTTTCGAACTCGATCATCATCTTCATCCTCGTCAGGTGACTCGCCTGGATCTTCGGTCATCAACTTAATCCTCTTACTCGATCGCCCAAACTCCATAGTTTCTCTCTAATAATCGGTTGTGATTGGGCCAAGAGTCTCCAACCACTGACATCCAAGTACCACATCAGTCGCCTTCAATGGCAAGGCATATAGATCAACCTTCATCTTCTGTCCTTGAGCCTCCATCTTTAAACCTTTAAAGAGAATATCTCCTCGAAGTGTTTCTCTGTTGGCTACTTTGAATCCAAAAGGCTTAACATTTGTGAATGGAATCTCGATCTCCTTGGATAGCTCTTCATCAATGAAGTTCAGCGTAGATCCGCTGTCAACCAATACCTCCACCAATTTGCCTCTAATCTCAACCGTAAACGTGATGATCTTCGGGCCACGTTTCTTGCACTTAACCACATGTAACAAAGACTCCTCATGTGGCTTATCTTCCTCACAAACACAATCCTCCTCAAATTCCAACAAAAATATTTCCTTACCTTTGCACTTGTGGCCTGGCGTGTATTTTTCGTTGCATGTGTAGCATAGGCCTTTTTCTCTCCGCCGTTGCATCTCCTCGTCCATTAGTCGCCGTATGTTGCTCGTTGTTTGCACCATATCGCCCATCGGCTTGCTCTCGATCCGCGGCACTTGTACCTCGGTCGCGGCGTGCGTGCGCCTAGGCTCCACGCGTTCGTCGCTCGGCCTCGCCTTGCGTACCGCCATGAGATGATCCTCGTGCAACCTAGCCGACCCGATGGCTGCTCGCATCGATCTTGGCCTATCCAACCTCACCTCAGCCGTTAGTTCGACTTTCAATCCTCCAACGAACGCTCCTACTAGCGCACTCTCGGGCCAATCCCACACCCTACTAGCAATGCGCTCAAACTCTTTTTGATAATCCCGCAAGCTACCAATTTGTTTAATTCGAGACAAAGCTTCATCATAATCATAGTAATCACTAGAACCATACCTCATGATGAGCTCCATTTCGAAATCTCTCCAACGCATGTGCTCGTCGTTGTTCTTGTGCAAGATCCAATGCCACCATACGTTTGCTTCTCCATCAAGATGATAAACAACAATTTGAACTCGTTCGTACCTTGGCACATCGTTGATCTCAAAAAATTGCACAGTTCAACTCAACATGCATCTGGATCTACTCACGTGAATGTGGCCATAGTCAACTTCGGCCATGTGTAAGCCTGTTCCTCGCGGTGTCGTTCATCGCGGTAGTGCTCCGCGCGTCCATCGCGCCGTCGCCGATCGTCATCGTAGCGCCTTCGGTCGTCGCGGTGTGGTCGCCACTCGTCGCGTACCGCGCACGATGCGTGCGTTGCGTACGTCGCCCTCGAACGCCGATCGTCGTCCTCATGCTCGGTCCCCATGCTGCTCGACGCCATGGTGGACCGGGTCTCGTGACTCCTCCGTGGTCGTGGGCCCATCCGTGTGAGCTGTCCAGCTAGGTCATGGACCATCAACTCGATCTTGGCCAAATTCTCGTTCGTGATATGTTGGCCATCACCAATGGTCTTTAAGCCTTCCTCCAATACTTCGATCCTCTCACGGTTTGACAACTTCTTTCTCTCTTTTTTTTAAGACTCTAAAAAATAAAATCAAACAACTACTAGGAAGAAACCTTTTTTTATACTAGACTCAAAACTTACGAAAAAAGAAGAAAAAGAAGGCAAAAGTTCGAACAAAATAAAAGAAAAATCGGTCCCCTCAGCAAAAGGCAAAATCGAAAAAGAAAAAGATAAAATAGACAAAAACAAATTGGATTCTCTCAATGAAAGCACCAATGATGTATTTTGCCTATTGGTTGTGAATAATCGCGCACTCAGGGCCTTCGACTTAACACGATAGGTGTGACTAATAGACGCACTCAGGGCCTTCTCTTAGACACAGTTGTATGATAAACACGCACTACGGCCTTGCTTAAACACACGATTTGAACACAATGTTCCCCTTTTCTATTCACACTCAACATATTCATAATGATGAGGGTACATGGGTATTTATAGGTGCATAAATAAATCTAAGTCTATTCCAACTAGATCTCTGAAATAATGCAATAATATAAATCGTAAACATATTAGATCTTCTAATGCAATAAGGAAAGTTAATATACTCGAATCCTAATTAACTAGAAGGTCTTGATCTCTACTTGACTTGCACCTTAAGTTCGGCCGACCCTAAGCCCAAACCGCCATCATGCGCGCGCCCGTGAGGCCTAGTCCTCGTCGGTCGCGGCTTCGATCGCGTCTCCTGCGCACGCATGCGCGACGCGCGCCTCCTCTGCGCCACCTTCTTTTCGCCCGTGGCACCGCGCGCCCAGCTCTCCTAGTCCCGCTCGGTCGCGGCTTCCCCTTGCGCCAGTGCCGCCCGTCTCGCCTAAGCCTATACGGCTTAGGACTTCGCCCGCGTACGCCCACGCATCACTGCCCGCGCGCTCTGCGTGCTCGCGCCCCATCCGCTGCGCGTCCCTATTACCTACTCGAGTGTCGCGCACGCCACTTGCGTCCGTCCCGCTCGCGCTGTCATCCCGTGCCCCGCGCGTTGCGCTCAGCGCCCATGCGCTCCAATCGCCTACCGCGCACCTCCGTGCACCAGCTGCTCCCCGCATACCACTGGCCTCCTTGGTTTGTTCGCATGTCTCGCACCCGCGTGCACCTACCGACGCCCGTGTGCGCTTCACCCGATCGCGTGCATCATCGTCCGATGCGCGCCACTCGCTCGCATCCGCCCATTCGCACAACGTCCCATAGCAATCTCTGGCATGCATCTTCCACCCATCTTCCACCCCTCGCGCACCCATTCTCTTAGCCTCTAACCTCCAAGCTTGTCGCTTCCTCGCACAAGCCTTGCACCAATCATTCACCTCCTTAGCCCTCGGCTTGTGCCGCCTTCTTACTCGCTTGGCTTTGCGCCTTCTAGACCTTGAGCCACACCCTCTCGGCCAGTCCCTCCTAAAAGTAGGCCAGTGTTCTTCGATTTGTGGCTCTTCCAGCTCATGTTCAAGCTAACTCTCGAGGTCTTCGACCATCCCGTAACTTGACTCTCTGGGGTTAATAACCACTTCCATATCACGCGCTTACCACGCGTGCGAGGGAGCGGCTGGCAGCGACGGTGTGCACGAGGGAGCGGCTAACAGCGACGGTGTGCGCGACACGGCAGGCGGGCGTGCACGCGCGTGGGAAGGCTGTGCGACCCTAGTCATTGAGGAATAGGGCAAGGGCCGAGGGCGAAGACCAACCTATGAGGCGCGAGAGAGAGAGAGAGAGGCGGTTAGGGGCTTATTACCTTGGAGTGCAAGTCAAGTTTCAAGATCCCTAGTTATTTAGTTTCCTTATTATGGATTGATATCTAGATTATTTAGGATACTTAATATTTTATTTCTTAATTAGAGTTATAGTTAGAATAGGGTTAGATCTAGTTGGTGCCTATATAAAGGCCCTTCCCCATGTTATTTTTTATCATCAAATTTATAAATAGAAATCAGAACTTTGGTTCATTCTCTTTGCTTTAGTTTTTCAACAAAATTCTATTGCAATTATATTCGTTTAGAGGGGTGCGGTTTGTGAACATCTAGGCAACTATCGGCGATTCAAGGCACTGGTTTGTGGCTTATCGGTAGTCGGGACACGCGATCTTCTTCATTGGTGCTTTCATTGAGAGTTGATAAGATCGTGTGTCGTTTTTCCAACCCATTCCCTTTCTTTTCTTCCCCTTATTTTTTTCGTCCATGTCAAAAAAAAAAAAGAAGGATCTTCAAAACGAGTCCTAGAAGCAAAGAGCGCAAGCAAGAAAAGAAATCCATGGCCAACAAGGAGATGAAGGACAAGATCGATAATCTCGATATTCAAGTTCGAAGCATAAGCGAAGCTATGGAGGGAAGGCTCGGATCACTTGATGAAGGCCAAAGCAACACTAATGCTGCTGTGGCCCGACTCGAGCAGTGGTTAGACGAGGTGTTGCATGGGTTCCAGCGGCAGCAGCAGCAACAACGTGACGTACCGCCATGATCGCGTCCCCTAGGCGCGAAGAAAGGCGCGTGCACGAACGGCCGTACGAGGGGTACGAACGCGAGTAGGAGGACGACTTTGAGCGGCGATCACAGGTGTGTCCAACTACCGAGACCGGCCAAATCCCGACAAACCGAGGCTCGTGCTATTCACCTTCAACGACAACGATCCCGAGGCGTGGCTCAACCGAGCCGTTCAATAATTCGAACTCAACGAGATCGAGGGCCATGATCGAGTAAGGTACGAAGCTTATTATCTTTATGGTGAAGCCAACGTGTGGTGGCAGTGGCTCACAAGCGTTTACCGCAACCAGCAGCGAGTCATCACCTGGGGCTATTTCGAACGAGAGTTACTCACGCGCTTTGGTACGTCCGACTACCACAACTATGATGAGGCACTGACTCATATAAGGCAGACAGGTAATTTACGTGATTATCTGAAAGAATTTGAGTGCTTAGCTTGTCGAGTACGGGGCTGGCCCGAAACTGCACTGGTGGGAGCATTCATAGGCGGTCTAAAGTATGATCTAGCGGCTGAGGTACGTTTGGAACGGCCCGAGACCGTGCACGCCACCATGGAAGTCGCCTGGCGACGTGAGGACCACCTAGCGGCCACAAGAAGGGGGCGGGCGGACGTACGCTTCGCCGATACACGCCGCGCAGGCCCAAGCTAACCAACCATGGGCGCATGACCGGCCATCAATGCTCGACCAACGGGGCCAGAAGTCAAGCGAATTACGCTTGAGGAAATCATCGACCCGGAGGAAGAGGAGTGTGAAGATGAGGAGAACATAGAAAGTGAAGCCGAAGCTGAGGTATTTGAGGAAGAAGCTGAAATCTCGATGCACGTCATGGCTGGGATTAGAGGGCCAAGGATGATGCGACTACCATCTTGGGTCAAGGATCGCCGAGTAGTAGTACTCGTGGACAACGGGTCATCACACAACTTCATCAATGCCGACTTGTCTCGGAAGCTGAAGTTACCGACCGTGAAGATTGAGCCCTTTGAAGTTCGAGTAGCCAATGAAGAGAGGCTAAGATGCACAGAGTCTTTTCATGGGGTGCCTATCATGTTCCAAGGGGTTACTGTAAAGTCCGACCTCTATGTGTTACCCCTAGTCGGACCCGACGTTGTTCTAGGAGTACAATTACTCGAAGGTTTAGGAAAGGTGACGACCGACTACCGAACCGGGATCATGGAGTTCCGATCTGGAGGTCAGCGAGTCACTCTGAAGGCTGGCGAAGATAAAGGTACCAAGGAGGTAGGATTAAATAGTATTGAGAGATTTTGGCGAGGTGACGACCAAATATTTGCAGTAGTGGTCGAAAATAAGAGTGCGCGCACAGATGAGGCCGAGCAGCAGCAAGGAGAAATGCGCGAGCTTCTCAAGGAATTCGAAGAAGTGCTGGGCGAGTCAAGGGACTTCCACCAGAGTTCGACCACCGCATACCACTGGTCAACGAGCACCATGCTATGTCCGTCTATCCTTATAGGTACGCCCACTTTCAGAAAACTGAGATCGAAAGGCAAGTAGCCAAGATGTTAGAGTCTGGGTTAATTCAACATAGCTCGAGTTCGTTTTCATCACCAGTCTTATTAGCAAAGAAGAAAGATGGCACGTGGAGGTTTTGTACCGACTATCGGGCGCTGAATGTCGCGACTATCAAGGATCGATTTCCAATTCCTAGTGTCGACGACATGCTAGATGAGTTGGTTGGATCACGTTACTTTTCAAAGCTCAACCTTCGAGCTGGCTACCATCAGATCCGACTCCACAAAGCTGACATTCCGAAGACAGCTTTTCGTACCCATCAGGGGCACTATGAGTATCTGGTAATGCTATTTGGGCTGTGCAATGCCCCATCTACTTTCCAGTTTGCCATGAATTCCATCTTCAAGGAGTATCTACGTAAGTTTATTCTAGTCTTCTTTGATGATATCTTGGTTTATTCAAAATCGTGGGCCGAACATATTGGGCATTTGAGAGTGGTGCTCGAAGTCTTGGAGGCTAACTCATTCCACATCAAGCCGTCCAAGTGTTCATTCGGGCAGGAGATGGTCAAGTACCTAGGCCATTTTATATCCTATGATGGCATGAATGTTGATCCAAGAAAGATAGAGGCTATGGTCGACTGGCCTAAGCCAACGAGTCTCACGCAACTCCGAGGATTCCTAGGGCTCACAGGTTACTATCGGAAGTTCGTGAAGGATTATGGGACCATCGCCAAACCACTAACGGAGATGACCAAGAAGGGCGGGTTTAAGTGGATCGAGGCTAGCGATAAGGCATTCGAGAAGCTGAAGGGCGCCATGACCACGACGCCAGTGATAGCAATGCCAAGGTTCGATGTCTTATTTGAGGTAAACGCAGATGCGAACGATGTGGGAATTGGAGCCGTGCTAGTACAGGAGCGGCGACCCTTAGCCTTTCTTAGCAAGGTGCAAGGCACGACTCGACTTGGGTTGTGTATGTACGTGAAGGAGATGCTAGCGATTGTCGAAGCTGTGAGATGCTGGTGGCTTTATCTATTGGGGCGACGATTTTGAATTATAACCGACCAGCAGCCGCTCAAGCATCTACTCGAGCAAAGGATTGTTACCGCCAAACAACAGAATTTTGTCTCGAAACTCATGGGATTCGACTTCGAGATAGTCTATCGGCCGGGCTGACAGAATGCTGTGGCCAACGCACTATCCCGACGGACAGACATAGCCGAGCTCGCGGCTATTATCGAACCAACGTGGGCCATTTGGGAGGAAGTTCAGAAGGCACAAGAGAAAGATACTTATTGCCAGGAGCTGTGCCGGGAGATCGAGGCAGGAGACACTACCGCCGCTGATTACGAGCTGCACAATGGCCTTCTGCTTCACCGTGACCGAGTATTTGTTCCCGCCAGTGGGCAACTACGTGAAAAGATCATGCAGCACTTCCACGATTCTAAGATCGGAGGGCACTCGGGAGTTTACTGCACGTGGATGAGGATAGTCAACACCTTCTTCTGGCCAGGAAAGCAGGGCACGGTCCGAGAGTATGTGGCACGATGAAACGAGTGTCAGCGCACGAAGGCTGATGCAAGGTGACCAAGCGGGCTGCTGCAACCACTACCGGTACCCGAGGCGATTTGGGAAGACATTTTCATTGAAGGGTTGCCAGTTTCTAATGGGTTCAATGTTGTCATGGTCGTGGTGGATCGACTTACGAAGTAATCTCATTTCATCCCCATCACACATCCCTACACGGCGAAGTCTATCGCTAAGCTGTTCGTTGAGTATGTGATGAAGCTGCACGGAGCACCACGATCTATCATTTTCGACCGAGAGCGAATTTTTATGAGTAGTTTTTGGTCTGATTTCTTCAAGCTGCAAGGGACCAAGCTGTCAATGAACTCAGCATATCACCCACAAATGGATGGACAAACTGAGGTAACTAACCGAACTCTTGAGCAGTAAATGAGGTGCTATGTCCATCAATTTCCGAAGAAGTGGGAAAATTTTCTGCCATGGGCTGAGTATTGGTACAATACCACTTACCATGAGTCGATCAAAATGACGCCATTCGAGTTAGTATATAGGAGCAAGCCGCCGACACTAATCAATTATTCGGAGGGAGGCGCAGTTAATGATGAGGTCGGTCGAGAACTTTAGGAGCGAGATTTGATGTTGCGAGAATTGAAGAAAAATCTTGAAGGCTCGATCAACCGAACCAAAGCCTTCGCGGATGAAAAAAGGCGAGAGGAGAATTTTACGCTAGGTGAATATGTCTACTTAAAGCCGCAACCATTCAGGCAGCGCACGACAGCACAGAGGGCGGCAACTAAGCTAGGGGTGCGCTACTATGGGCCTTATCAGATTCTGAAGCAAATTGGTCAAGTAGCTTATCGCCTAGAGCTACCGGAGAGTTCGCAGATTCATCCAGTCATACATGTCTCTCAACTCAAGAGAAGTCTAGGAAAAGCGCACAAGTGGTGTGAAGAATTACCGGCGACTGCAACTGATGGAAGACTCATCTTTCGACCAAGCCGTGCGATTGAATATCACTAAGCCAGGAAAGCTGGTCGCTATCGCTGGGAGGTATTAGTCAAATGGGAAGAGTTGCCACCAGAAGAAGCCACATGGGAAGATCTAGATGAGATGCGCGATCAATTCCCAAATTTCGTCCTTAAGGACAAGGAAACACTTGAAGGGGACGAGAATGATGCGGAAGTGGCTAGGCAGCTCAAGAATGCCGCAAGTCGCGCTTACCACATGCGCAAAAGGTTGGCGCGAACAACGGGCGAGGCGCAAGCCCTCAACGGGAACGCGCGAGAGGCGCCAAAAATGGTCATCATGAGGGAACGCAAGCAACGGGCGCAGTGGATGCGGGCAGTGGAGACAGCACGCGCGACGAGGCCGCTGTGGATGAAGGCGCGCGCGAGGTGCGCGGGCGCAGTACACGCGCAGGCCACGAAGCCTCATGCCTCGAGGCATGCGGCAAGGCTGGCGGGAGCCACGCGTGCAACGGAGCGACTGGCAGTGACGGTGTGCGCGACACGCCAGGCGGGTGTGCACGCACGCAGGAAGGCGTTGCGACCCTAGTCCTCAAGGACTAAGGCAAGGGCCGAGGGCGGCGACCGACCTATGAGGCGCGAGAGAGAGAGAGAGAGGCGGTTAGGGGCTTATTGCCTTGGAGTGCAATTCAAGTTTCAAGATCCCTAGTTATTTAGTATCCTTATTATGCTATGATATCTAGATTATTTAGGGTACTTAATATTTTATTGCTTAATTCGAGTTATAGTTAGAATAGGATTAGATCTAGTTGGTGCCTATATAAAGGCCCTTCCCCATGTTATTTTTTATCATCAAGTTTATCAATAGAAATCAGAACTTTTGTTCATTCTCTTTGCTTTAGTTTTTCACCAAAATTCTATTGTAATTATATTCGTTTAGAGGGGTGCGGTTTGTGAACCTCTAAGCAACTATCGGCGATTCAAGGCACTAGTTTGTGGCTTATCGGCAGTCGGGACACGCGATCTTCATCATCGCGACACAACGCATCCCAGTCGTGCCCAAGCCCGTGCCAGCACGCCCCGACAGCCCCCGGTTGCACCAACTGAGCCCCGTTTTGGCTTTTTCTTGACTTGTTTGACTTCCCTATGACCTCTACCTTGTTATTCGTGTCGAGTATGTCTTAAATGAATTTTAATTGATTTTTTGAGTCTAGTTGTCTACTCCAAAGGTTCCAAACTCCATTAAAGGTTCCGCGAATTACTTAGTCGATAATGTTCGGCTAAGTGAAGATGTTTTGAATGTCTCTAATTGTCGGGATAGTATGTTGATATGGCTATCTTGATAAATGTAGGTTTTTGACGAGTCGGGCTCTCATCCTACCAGCAGTTGTGTGCAATATTCTGCTTCGAAATCCAGGTGGGTTATTCTAAATTTCTATACCGTAAATTGTTATGTCTTGTTAGGTTGGTATGATCACTGTATGCATGTGAACCATGCAGTCTATCGGCGTGACCGTTTCGGCCGTCGGTACGGTTGTCCCCGTCGATGTAATACGATGTCCTTGTGAAGCAATCTCCCTAAGTCCTAATGAAAGACCGCGTCGTGGGTTGAGGCCACGACATTTACTCCCACCGTTGGGTAATGAATCCCCTTCCGTGGCTAATGAAAGATGTGTACACAGGTAATGTTATGATGTGATTTGAAGATGTGACATGTTGATTGATTTATGTCCATGCTGCGACCATACCTGTCTGCCACTATATATATGATTTATGTGCATAGTGGTGAGCAAAGTGGTATGTCCTCACACCCATGTCCCCTCCCCCTATTTCAGGTTGAGCAGGTGGCAGACATGACGGCGATGGGACGAGTGGTTGGTCCTTATTTAAATTTATTTGCTTCCGCTTATTATGAACATGTTGTTTTGCTTATGAACCTATGGCATTAGTTCTATGAACATGTCGTATTGCTTTCAAACTATGTTGTTTTGAAAATGTTGAATTGTGGATTGGTATTTGAACCCTATGAGTTGGTTCGTTTCTTTATGGAACATGTTGATCTGGATATTCATGATGATATGTTATGTTGAATATCAAGTTGATTTGTTTACTTTGGGATAATGAAATCCATGTGAAAAACTGGCTAATGAAACCCCGCGAGTTCAGATGTGGCTTGAACTATGTTGTGAATTGAGCGTTAATGTCCATGTTTATGTTGAAAATCGAAAAATGAATTTCAAAAATTCTATCTCGATTTTTGGAAAGTTCGAAATTTCTTTAAAATCAAAGTGGGACGTTACAACACGGAATTACAACGTCATGATAGCCGGACACTTCATTGATTAGTTGGGCTACTCTCTAGCCGAGGACCTCAGCTAACTCGTTAGTTTGAGCTATAGTAACAGGCCTCATTATCACCGAACTTAGCTCGATTTCGACCCTATTGCTCATTCCACCGAGCTCGTCAAACAACCACCACACCGCAGCCTGTAGGATCCAGAAGACCCACACACGCCTGCCGAACTTTATCAACCCAGCTCAGCCCACTATCACCCTGTATTATCGAGTTAATAGAGTGCATGGCCGAGCTGACCTTTTCCCTTAAACTCATACCACACATCGGCTCTAGGATCTTCAACACATGCAGAGCTAAATCCCCAGGTCAGGCTCACTATTCCCCTTGACGGGCTCATTTATAGCAACCATGTATATGTCGAGCTGACTTCTTTATCCATAAGTTCATCCTCCAACCTGCTTCGCCGTTTACCTCACTGAGCTATGGTACTATGACACATCATCTAGACCCCCAATTTCGAAGACGAACTAACACAGGCTCATGTCATCCACGAAATTATTTCGACCATATTAATACGAAAGTGGTGAGTACCATCCACGATCTCGTCATAGCATCGAAATTGTATACCTTTCAGCGCGTGGTGCCCTCCTATTAGATTGTTACATCATTATCACTTACGTCATCCCGCAATGATGCATAATACCTGGATTCCCGAAAATAAGCCACCCCACCTTCCAAAGCTTTTGGCATACGCTATTAATCCCATCCATTGATGTTCTTTTAATCGGACGGTCGTGATGAGCTGACTTTCCCCTTTTGACACCAAAATACTCTTCTATAAATACCAACCTTGGATCCATTCCATCTTCACCATTATTCTGCAATCATACCATACTCTCGAAATCAAAATCCGGCAATCACCACCTTCTCTCGCGACAAACTTCCGCAGGCAAGATCCACAACTAACCATCGCTATCATCATGTCAAACAGTTTCATGTGTAAGCGTCTCCCGCTATTTCCTTTATCTCAAACATAATCGTTGTAACATTTTTATTGACACTTAGTTACTGGTTTATTATTAATTTTGCACACTCCGATTTGTCATTTAGAACATCTCGCTCCTCCGACAAATTCGAACTTACATCTCCCTTGAACTCAAAGCCCGTGGGCGAGCCATCACTGACTTTAGCTTTACCGGCACTATAAGCTCGACTACGAGTAAAGCCAAGGAGGTTGTGTCCAGCGTGAACTCGGCACGTCCCAGCACTCTTGCGTCATACTCAAAATACAAAATTGCGAAAATATTTTCGAAGATAACGAGCTTCCCCGCGGTTGGGAACTTAAAGTACCCCGTCCTATCAACACTTACTCTAATCCACCGTCGGGCTTCTACACTTTTTTCCTCGACCAATCTTCTGTCGGGCTGAGGTTTCCCCTTCGTGACGACCTCATAGAATTGAGCAAACTATATCGGCTACCCATAAACCATTTTCCACCAATTCCATTATGATGCTCGTATCTTTTGTAATGATATGCCGAGCTAGGCTAAGAAAATTAGACCTTGAGTCGGGCTTTTATTGTCTCTGGATGAAACCCTTAGGAACCTCGTACTATCTATCCACTCGCCATAATGCTCCCTTTCTTAGCCAACCGCAGTCAAAAGTTCACAATTGCAAAAACAAGTTTTACTTTATCCGTCCTCCCCGTGATACCTTCGATTTTCTTCCCGAGTGGATCCATGAACTGCTTGGACCGCGTAACAATCCCCGGTCAAATGTCGCATTTGATGCCCTTATACAGAAGTAGAACCGCCATCCCCTGCATATTGTAAAACTAACATCCGATGCTCGACTACTTCATCATTTTAAATTTTCCAATCTCCCAGCAGAAACCGTGTCTGACGTAGGTGGGTATTGCAGACATAAACTAACTTCCCTTAATTCAATCTCTCCTTTGCGCACTTTTTATAATCATATAACCTTATTTATGTCACCTCAGTTTCCGGCAGAAGGAATCTTTAGCTCGACACTCGCCACGCCTAAGCGTGCAGAGCATCCTCCTCAACCGTTACAACCGTCCCAGCCAGTCATCGACCTAAAAAATCCCAATGTCGAGCAGCCAACCCCAAAAATCTAGGGAAATTGCCCCTCATCCTAACATAGCTCTTAGGACCCCCCCGAAGACTAAACATTGTAAGTCTTCGAAGGGCGGTGACGCCGACCACAAGTAGACCAAATCGGCGCCCGCCAAGGATACCTGCTCTGAGCCCTTGTTAGAGCAGCCAAAGTCCTTCGCGAGCAATATGGACACCAGCTCGGCAGCTACTTACTTCCTTTCTATTTTTCCAGAGGGAGAAACCTCTCACTAGAAAGACAATCAAACCCGAGCCTCCGTCACCTTGTGTAACTTGGTGAAGGTAATGTCATCCTACCTTATTCTTTGTATCCGTTTTCTTTTCTCTTTGTTGGTATAATGCCGACCTAACACCCCTGTCCTGCAAGCTCATGCCGGCCTTGCCCCTATCCTACGTGAGGAGATAGAGGAGACTTCTGAAGTAGAGACACTTTAGAATGAGCGCGACACTGCTAAGGCCGAGTTGACCTGTATGAAGGAGGCGTATGACCGACAAAAGGAGGAGATTGACCAGCTGACAGCCCAGCTACAGTCAAAGGGAGATGAGGTCATCCTGCTAACCATCCAGCTGCATGCTAAAGAGTCCGCGCTGGCTTCACTTCGACTTTCTGTGGCCCAGCGGTGGCTATAGCTTGTGAACATGATGAAGTGTCCTTCCTCTCCTCTGTCAAAGGAACCCACTTCCTCGCGCACTATCGGGTCGAGCTGCTCAAGTATTATGAACATACAACCTTTTTCCTCAGCAAGCTCGACCCCACACGCATTCAATATTTCAAAAAAGGCGTTCAACGTACCTTTGAACAAGCTAAAGCCCGCGGGTATACAAGGTCAGTGGACGAGGCTAACATGGTTCCCGGCTTACCCGACCTGACGGGGTGGAATGGCGACAGGTTGTAGCCAACCGAATTCCCCTACTGGAACCCATGCTCGACATTGTCAAAACAAAAGCCAGACTGAATGATGATGAGGATGAAAGGGAGGAGGAAGGATCGCCACCAACTTCTTAAAATGTTGTTGCTTTTTTATTACTGCTATGTACGTTATAAGCATTTCTTATATCTTCTGGCCCCTTTTGAACGCACTTTTAAATTAAACACCATTTTCTTCTTTAGTTGTTGAATTGCATGATGTATGTGACATATTTCATCCATTCACCTTAAGTTGTCGAACTCATGAAGCATATAACTTCTTCGCCCTAATTCGGCGGCGAGCAACAGCTCATGCTGGGCTAAGAAAACTTCATGTTTTTCCTAACAAAATTAGTCTATATAAACAACACCTAACATGCAAAAGCTTGCTCATTATCTCAATCGAATAACAAATCACCATCAAGTTCTTGTCATAGGGTACCACCGTCGAAATTTAAATAGGAGGTAGTTCTATGTCTTAGGCAAATAACGCCGAGCTTTTCTATATTAGCGATTACGAAAATGAACTTTTTTTGAGGCCGAGCTTAGCGAGTCTACGACAAATCAATCACAGGCTGGTACCCTGAGGAGATATTGACGAGCTCAAAATGCTTGCGAATTCTTTTCTTTTTTTTTTCTTTTTAAAACAAGTTTTCTGCCTTTTAACGATTATCGCCAAGCTCAATAAGCTGGAGAATTTTTTTAACAGGATTTTTCCCTAAACACTCATCGCTAACCTCAACGAGCTTGCGAATTTTCAAAACAGGTTGTTTGCCCTCAACATTCATCGCCAAGCTCAATGAGCTTGCTAATTTTCAAAACAGGCTTTTTACCCTAAATATTCATCGATGAGCTCGACGATCTTGCAAATTTTCAAAGCCTTTTTGCCCTAAACATTCATCGCCGAGCTCAACGAGCTTGCAGATTTTCAAAATAGGCTTTTTTTCCCTAAACATTCATCGTCGAGCTCGACGATCTTAAGAATTTTCAAAACAGGTTTTTTAAGCCCCGAACCAGTTTCTATATATTAGCTCGACTTTATTTCAATAAATAGTAAATTCATAATTATGCTGAGATTTATTTATTATTATTTGCATAATTAATTTAAGTCCTAAGTCTAAGCCATGGACAAATTGTTCAAATTTTATTTCGGAAACGAAATAAAATTTTAAGTCTAAGTCTCGATCTATAATTTTAATCGTGTATTACAAAAAGTTGGGAATTTATTTAAATTTTCGAGTTGGGCAATTATATTGCAGTCCAATCGAGTAGGCCCAATTAATTCAAGCCATAACAATTAATCGGCCCATTCTTTTAATTCAATGTATCGTTTTATTTATCAAGCCTAGTAGTATTAGGATTTTCAGTCCAAGTCAAGAATAAATTCTAAGCCCAATGACCCCCCAAACCCTAGCTCATTCTCTCATATATCACACCATCCTCACTTCATCTTCATCATTACACACCAAACCCTAGATTTATAGCAAGAAAACATCTCCATTACCTCACATACATCAAGAAATCGAGCTTTCTCCGGCGAGCCACCACCAAGCCACGACAAGCTCACTACCAGCGACTACCTCTATGTTGTCTAGCCGAGCCGCCGTCCCGCTCTTCACGCCGACGAGCCCACCTCGCACAACCCTATTCCATGCTGATTCCATAGCTCACAGTCGAGCCGCTGCACCTCACCTCATCACGGTTCTAGCTCGTCGTGTCCGTACACCACAACAGCGAGTGTTGTGAGTATTTTTACTGGAGTAGAATCGAAAGATTCGTTCCCCGAGTCGTATCGCAAGGAAGGTTAGCCGGATTCAATTGTACGATTATTCGATCACGAGAAAGAAAAGAAAAATTCCTAAACACTCTATTCAATAATTTTGGGGTTTTAATTATCAGCTAAAGATTTAAAACTAAAGCAAACAAATTAAATAGCAAGTGAATAAACTCGAATGATTAAAGTGCTAGGGAATCGGGGATAATTACTTTCGGTTCTAACACAACTATCGGCAATCAATTGCTCGATTAAGGGACTTGAATCGTTTCTCGTCCAGAGGCTCACTCTCAATAACTCTTCGTAACAAGAGAGTGAACGTACACGATCAACTATCAATTCCAAAAACTCATAGACAATACTATTACGAACAAATCTACTCTATACAAGACTATATCGACCAACGTTTCCCCTCTCGGTTCTACATGTTGATTAATTAGGTTAGAAAGGTGATCAATCTACTAACCCTAGAATAAGAACAACTTGAATAGATATGAACAACTAAGAACAAGCAATTATAATCGAACCTAATCAATCATCCCCTATCCCTAGCGTATGGATTTAGCTACTCATATGGAGTTCAACATCAACATTCATACAAACCCAAGCCATCATCATCAATCACACAATTGAAAGAAGAAAACTTACGATTAATAATGATAGTTCAATGTTGAATCCAAAAACATCCAATCCAAAGCAAGGGAAGTAGAGTTTTTATCTCCAAAATCCAATCAAAAGAGTAAAAACATCAAAAGGAATGAGTTTCTAGAGAGAAAAAGTGTAAAAACGAAGTCTAGAATGTGAATAATAATGTCTAGGTCAAAATTCTGAACTTAAAATCCCGTCCTCGAAAATCGCGCCGCGTAAGTCGCGAGTCGCGACTTATCACGACATTCACTTTCCTTCAGGTCGCGAGTCGTGACATTTCGCGAGTCGCGCGTCTTCAAATTTCTTCATTTTCTGGGGAAGGTCGCGACAGGTCTCGCGAGTCGCGACTCCACCTCGCGAGTTGCGACAAAGGCTCGCGAGTCGCGACTCGTCTCGTGAAAAACATCATCTCGGCTCTGTTGGACTCGCGAATCGTGACATTCTCGCGAGTCGCGACCATCTCGCGAGTCGCGACTCAGACTCGCGAGTCGCGAGAAATGCTGGGCAGCTCTTCAGTCTGTTTTTTCGTCCTTTCTTCAGTGTTCTGGGCACGACAATGGGTATTCTTGATTTACCGGCCTCAGCTCTAGCAGTCTCATCCTCGACCGACACAACCTACCTCCTGAAAACTAAAACACGGAAAAACATGAAGCAAAACACAGCAAAAAAGACGCATAAAATGAAACTAAAGAGGAATACGCAAAAGCACAGAATTGGACCAAATAAACCACGAAAATCCTATGAGTGGGGAAAAATAAAGAGAAAATAAACCAAAATAAAGACACAAAAATGGGACAAACAACTCCCCCACACTAAAACCTTTGTTCGTCCCGAACAAAAAGGAAAGAAAAGAAAACAAATAAATGAGCAAAGACAACGGTTCAAGCAAGACCAATCTCAAACGTATCAACCGAACTGAGAAGAATTCCAATGATCACAAGGACACACCTCAATTATCAACCCAGCTATTTCGAAGAACAAAGACTCTCGAGTACAAGTATGTATATATATACCTCACTCAGTTTCTTCGCAAATATAAGAGAGGTGCACTCAAATTGGTCGCAGTCAAGTCAATTATAGATTTGCCTATCGTCTAACTCTTACTCTAAAACAATCAAATTCATAAAACAATGAATCAAGAGGTCTTTGAGGTTTGTAACATAGGCTCTTTGGACAGGGTAGGATAAATATAGGCTAAGTGGCTCAAAACATATCAGCTCAACTCTGCACCCAACCATATCAACAAACAAATCCAGTTGTCACGAACCGGCTCCTCCCACTAACTCCAAGACCAACATACATCCCAAGCATTTTTTTTTTTTTTTTGCAAAAACCATTTGGACGTCTTATATAGGTTTAACCTTCGAGTTTTCTACTCGAGTCTCCTAGACCGGTTTCCCGTACTCATGGCTCGTATCACTAAGGTAGTGGACGGAGCGCTAGGAGTATAATCCATTTGGCTTCCCCTTTTTTTCTCTTTTTTTTTCAAAACAAATGAACATATATACAATGCAATCAACAATCACCTCTGATACTATCCCGCAACTCAATATCATCATCACGAGGTTAATCAACAAAATCAGTTAAGGCTCAAAGGGGGTGACTAGTGACTGTTATTCACGAAAAGAAGAAGGAAAAGATAATACAAGGAATGCCTCAATCATATTCACGTTTCACAAATCTAGTTGAGTTATTTCAAAGCAGCCTCAAGGCAAATTCTACTTGACAAGTTTCCGACCAATATCACACAACAAACAAAATAGGCTCAAACCTCACAAGGTAAATATGTTCCTCAAAACAACCAAGCCAATTAATCAAAGTACGTCACTCGATCACATCATCACAACTTCTCAATTCAACCAACAGTTATCAACCAGTCTTACAATACACCATAATCCAAACTCAGAAAAACACAGAAACCTAAAACTAGACTGGTCCACCACACAAAAGAAAGAAATAAACCAACCTAAAAAGAGAAACTAGACCTGGTCAACCACATAGCCACATAAAGTATGCAAAAACTCCCCCACACTTAAAAGCAGACAATGTCCCCATTGTCGACTCGCAGCTAAGGAAGTTGTACTACACAATCAACCGACTCAACAAATAAAAGAGAAGACGAAAAGAACAAATAAAAATAAAAAGAGAAAAGAAGAGAAAAGCTGACCAACACAGTGACAAGTCACTGTGGTCCTGGACTAGGAGGAGGAGGAGGATAGGGCTGGCCGGTGCCGGAACCAAACTGAGCATCCCACCGGGCCTCAAGAGCCTGAAAGCGCGCGTCGAAACCCCGCATGTCTCTGTCGTAACGCTCCTCGAACTCTGCCCACCACGGAGGAGGCAGGGACCACCAGGCGGGCGGTGCAGACGATGCAGCCGGACGCTGCTGATGATGATGTGTGGCTCGGGGCGCTCGGCGGTCGGGCTCTGGAACAGGCTCAGGAGCGGGCTGCCAACTGGAAGGAGGCGGAAGGAGACGGCTATCGTCGCGAGCAGTCTGATCATGCTCCATCTCCTCCGTCTCACGGGTATCGTCGGTCTCCTGCTGAGGGCGAGAAGAACCGGCCTGGTCAGCAGAAGCGGCAGCATCCAACTTCCTCATGTATGTGGCGTAGGCTTGGCGTCCCCTATAATCCACGAATGTACGCCGGTCGGAGATCAGACCCGAATGGCTCAACTCGAATGGGTCAATGCACCGCATCGGAACAGGTGGACTGACGAAAGCTGTCGGATCAATATTGAAATGTAGGGCAAAAGCTGTCACCACGTGTCCGAAACATGCAGCCGCGCACTTATTCAGGAGCACTGCCCGGAACTCGTTCTTGAGGACCGCCTGCATATCCAGATTCGTACGCCCAAACATGGCCCAGAGCACGAAAAGGTCGATCTGCGTGACCTTATTGGCCTCTTTCTTCCCGAAGAGGCCATAGCACAAAAACTTGTGCATAATAGCGATCGCACCGTGCTCAATGAGGCTGTTAGGCATGCCCTGTGGGTCCCACATAGTGTCGAGAGAGAGCTCAGACCAAAAACTAGCTGGGGACATGCCGAATACTGTCGAGTAGCCGTCACCCGGAAGTCCCAAAACACTCTCAATGTCAGCGTCGTTGATGACCTGCCGGGTCCCAAGCAGCCGAAAAACCATATAATCGGATCCACCAGCAGTCAGTCGGAACTCAAGTGTACTAAAGAACACCAGCGTCAAGTTCTGGTAGGTCGGATGGAAAATATCGACATATCTCCTCAAACGAAGCGTGGTCAAGTTGTTGTGTACAAATTATTTTTATTTTACCGAGCACCGAATCAAATGATTCGTTTCCCGGGTCGTTATCTTGAGGAAGACTATTCGGAATTTAGAATTGATATTGATAGCACATAAAAACAAAATAAATCCTAAACATTCTAATCAAGATAGATTGATAATGATTCATTATTAACTATAAATAATATAAAACAACTAAAATGATAAATGAAGAAAATGCGAAAGATACTAGGGAATCGGGAATAAATGTTTTGAATCGAAATGCAATTATCGACTTGTGATTGTTCGGTTAAAGAATTCGAGTCACCTACACGTTTAGAGATTTATCCTCAATACCTTTTGGATTATGAGAATAAATATAAACGGTAAATTGACGAGTTGTTTAACACATAGACAATACCTTTTGGATTATGTCTATTTTGTATGAGTCTCGATCGAGTGACCTCTTCCCTTTCGGTTCAAGAGTCAATTAAAATAGACTAT
>CACSLK010002554.1:3203496-3244673 GCA_902706635.1 Striga hermonthica
GGAGTGCATCCTCCTCATCTTCAGTCTCGTCCACGTGGATTCTGCATTCAATCTTGACGGACTGAGCGCGTTCTATGTCGTCAAGCTTCGCCACCAACCGAGTGCATTCATGCTCCATTTTCTCTAGTCGAGATGTTTGGGCCGTCATACGAGCAAGAATGAGATCGAACTTTTCATCATCAGTCAAAGTGTTCCCCCGAAGTTCATTTTTCATGAGGGAATCGGGAAAAAAATTGTAAGCTCGATCCTCAAAGACTTGAATACGTTCCGCTAGGTTCTCGACTTCGGCCTCAAGAATTTTCGTCCGGGCTGCTTGGGAGGCCATAAAATCGAGAATCCTATCGAGCTTAGCGTCATCATCAGAGGAGTCTACGGGGGACTCATATGATTGCTCGAACGGTAATAGATACCACGATTGCTCGTAAGAATAGGCACATGCTTGGCCATACTCCCACAAACCGTAACTCGGTCCATTATTCCAATAAAGGTTCTGCGAGGAGGGGAACATATTGCTCGGGTTCATTGATTCTTCTGTTCAATGTACCTGCACACAAGAACAGAACAACCACGCGTAGCCAAAAAAAAAAAAAATTTTTTTTTTTGTTTTTTTGTTTTTTTTAAGCTATTATTGATGCTATCGTTTTACTCGTAAAAACTTTCGAACGATAAAATTGTTTTACTCGTAAAAACTTTCAAACAATAAAGTCGTTTTACTCGTTAAAACTTTCGAACGATAAGTCGTTTTACTCGTAAAAACTTTCGAACGATAAAGTTGTTTTACTCCTAAAAACTTTCAAACGAAAAAGTCGTTTTACTCGTAAAAACTTTCAAACGAATACAATGAAAAAGATAATTTTTTTTTTACGATTTTTATAAAAACAAGAAAAATAATAAAATCAAGAGAAACACTGAAATTAAACAAATATCACAAGAACAAGAGAAACACGAAAAATAAAATTAAACACCAAAACCAAATATCCTACTCGCCTTCCCCGGCAACGGCGCCAAATTTGTTGTGTACAAATTATTTTTATTTTACCGAGCACCGAATCAAATGATTCGTTTCCCGGGTCGTTCTCTTGAGGAAGACTATTCGGAATTTAGAATTGATATTGATAGCACATAAAAACAAAATAAATCCTAAACATTCTAATCAAGATAGATTGATAATGATTCATTATTAACTATAAATAATATAAAACAACTAAAATGATAACTGAAGAAAATGCGAAAGATACTAGGGAATCGGGAATAAATGTTTTGAATCGAAATGCAATTATCGACTTGTGATTGTTCGGTTAAAGAATTCGAGTCACCTACACGTTTAGAGATTTATCCTCAATACCTTTTGGATTATGAGAATAAATATAAACGGTAAATTAACGAGTTGTTTAACACATAGACAATACCTTTCGGATTATGTCTATTTTGTATGAGTCTCGATCGAGTGACCTCTTCCCTTTCGGTTCAAGAAAAAATTAAAATAGACAATAGGATTTTTAGTCGTCTAGTCTATTCGGATAGTGATCGTCACAATAGAACACATCATATTCAATTTGAAAACAAGTTTAACATTGAAGTGTCACTCTTCAATACTTAGAAATCAATTGCAAGGTTGAATTGTCACTTTTCAACAATATGTCATTCCAAAGTAAAAATCAAAATCCGAATTTAAAATTAACTCATACAAAGTGAACAATCGATGAGTACGATAATCACATACGAAATCAAATATTCATCCCTATCCCTAGCAAATGATTTAGCTATTCATATAAAAAAATAAACTCAACATAAGATTCATTGCAAATTATCATTACAAGAAAAATAACTTACAAGTAATCCAAGTCCAGAAATAAAGTTGATACAAACGCCAAACCGAAAACAAATGCACGCCACACCGGAACAAGTACAAGCCTTGGAGAACACCTCCAAAATTCACAACCAAAAGAGAAACTAATCTAAGACAACATATAAGAATGATGGTAGTGGTGAGGATGATAATATTTTGGATTGTGAGGGATAGATGTTGGTTAGATGATGGAGCTATTTATAGATATATCATCAACCATAATCCACCAACATCAACCACAATTTACCAACAATAACCACAATTCAACTAAAAATCAACCACAATTCATCTACCAAAGAAAGAATGGAAGAAAAGGTGAAAGAAGATAGGAAATTTGAGATAAAAGATCGAATTTTCGGACCAAAACCGAAAGTGATTTTTCCGCGCGCATTCGCGCACGTCTTGGGCAGCTCTGCTTCTCGGGCTTGTTTTGGGCTCGTCCGAACTCGGAATTGAATTCCGTTTTTTCCTACGCGTAGCTAATGAACCCCTCTAATCCAATGATGCTTGCAAACCACACTTTTGCCTAGAGTAAAAATTATGTGGAATTTTCAACCTTTAAAGGGTCGGTAACTTGTGCGGCTTCGCGTTTTTGTTCCGTCCGGATTCATCCAAACTCGAAATCAACTTCCATTTTTTTTTTTCTATGTGTAGCCAACGAGTCCATCTACATAACCATGATTGCCTGGTCTATAATCAACTCCTCACGAGACTTCCGACATGAACACCAAAAACAAAGAAAAACCGGAAAAACACACGAAAAACACAAAGAAAATCAAAATAGAACAAAACACATAATAAAACACAAAACGAACTAAAAACTCACGAAATAACCTAAAATGAAGAAAAATGAGGGGAAAAGAAGAACAAAAATATAGCGAAAAATGCAACAAAAATGGTTACAACACAAGTACTGCTCAACCGCCTCCAAAACGCCCAAGTCAGAAAGCAATGTGAAGTCGAGCGTCTTCGACTTTAGGACCTCCTTCTTGGCGAGCCGGGAGTAAATTGCCCCCTCTCGTTCGTCGAGGATGGTAAAGGGGGCATTATACTGTGCCCGAAGATCAACCGACTCGGCTCGGGAAGAAGACTCGCCTTGCGTGGACTTCCTCTTGGTACGTTTGGTAACCATTGTGTTGAAGAATCTCACTTAGGCTTTAACAAACACTTGGAAGGCACAATTTTGGACTTCAAGGCTCAGAGAAGACAATAATGGTGAGACCCTTTGTGAAAGACCGTATGGAGTAGACGTTGTGGTAGCTCGCCGGAGAAGAAAAATTTGACGGTGCTCAGAGCGGCTTGACGTCGGAGAACCGTGGTGGTCCAAGTGAAGGTTAGCCGGATTTTGTTGTTTGTATTTTTACCGGAGTAGAATCGAAAGATTCGTTCCCCGAGTCGTATCGCAAGGAAGGTTAGCAAGATTCAATTGTACGATTATTCGATCACGAGAAAGAAAAGAAAAATTCCTAAACATTCTATTCAATAATTTTGGGGTTTTAATTATCAGCTAAAGATTTAAAACTAAAGCAAACAAATTAAATAGAAAGTGAATAAACTCGAATGATTAAAGTGCTAGGGAATCGGGGATAATTGCTTTCGGTTCTAACACAACTACCGGCAATCAATTGCTCGGTTAAGGGACTTGAATCGTTTCTTGTCCAGAGGCTCACTCTCAATAACTCTTCGTAACAAGAGAGTGAACGTACACGATCAACTATCAATTCCAACAACTCATAGACAATACTATTACGAACAAGTCTACTCTAAACAAGCCTATATCGACCAACGTTTCCCCTCTCGGTTCTACACGTTGATTAATTAGGTTAGAAAGGTGATCAATCTACTAACCCTAGAATAAGAACAACTTGAATAGATATGAACAATTAAGAACAAGCAATTATAATCGAACCTAATCAATCATCCCCTATCCCTAGCGTATGGATTTAGCTACTCATATGGAGTTCAACATCAACATTCATACAAACCCAAGCCATCATCATCAATCACACAATTGAAAGAAGAAAACTTACGATTAATAATGATAGTTCAATGTTGAATCCAAAAACATCCAATCCAAAGCAAGGAAAGTAGAGTTTTTATCTCCAAAAACCAATCAAAAGAGTAAAAACATCAAAAGGAATGAGTTTCTAGAGAGAAAAAGTGTAAAAACGAAGTCTGGAATGTGAATAATAATGTCTAGGTCAAAATTCTGAACTTAAAATCCCGTCCTCGAAAATCGCGCCGCGTAAGTCGCGAGTCGCGACATTCACTTTCCTTCAGGTCGCGACTCGCGACATTTCGCGAGTCGCGCGTCTTCAAATTTCTTCATTTTCTGGGAAAGACCGCGACAGGTCTCGCGAGTCGCAACTCCACCTCGCGAGTCGCGAAAAAGGCTCGCGAGTCGCGACTCGTCTCGCGAAAAACATCATCTCGGCTCTGTTGGACTCGCGAATCGTGACATTCTCGCGAGTCGCGACCATCTCGCGAGTCGCGACTCAGACTCGCGAGTCACTAGAAATGCTGGGCAGCTCTTCAGTCCATTTTTTCGTCCTTTCTTAAGTGTTCTGGGCACGGCAATGGGTATTCTTGATTTCCCGGCCTCCGCTCTATCAGTCTCATCCTCGACCGACACAACCTACCTTTTGAAAACAAAAACACCGAAAAACACGAAGCAAAACACAACAAAAAGACTCACAAAATGAAACTAAAGAGGAAAACGCAAAAGCACAGAATTGGACCAAATAAACCACGAAAATCCTATGAGTGGGGAAAAATAAAGAGAAAATAAACCAAAATAAAGACACAAAAATGGGACAAACAACGAGCACGCCACCATCCGTACGCTCCACACCAGTCGCCCGTTCGCAAGCCCTCGCCCATGCGACCAGCACTCCTTTACTTCTGTACGCCATCTCTCCAGCACCGTCTGCAAGCCCACATCGTCCGTACGCCGAGCAGCTAACGAGCAGACCCTCGAGTCCGTACGCGCGTTCGAGCCCTTCTGTACACCAACTCGCGCGCATCCGCGTGAGTCCAGCTCCCCGACTGTATGCGAGCTCAGTACTGAACTGTACGAGACCTAATTCGTCCGTACACATGCCATCCATACACGGCCAACACCAGATCCGAGCCAGATCCGCGAGCTTCAGCCCCAACCCGACCAGATCCGAGTCGTGTCACATTTTTCTTCGCCTATTATGTTTTTGATTTTAGTTTTGAGTCTATTTTGAGGTATATTGGCTTTAACTCCAACTCAGGCATTAGACAAGTATTGTAGTTAATTTTAAAAATGAGAATTGAGGAAGTTGGGCAAGATATGAATTTATATAAATTTATTGAGTTAAAAACACTAGAAAATCATAATAAATGGTGAGTTGATCCAAAAATTATGATTTTAATTTTATAAATCCTATCATGATGTCTAGAGGCTAGCGTTTGAATTTCATGAATGAAGATCTTTTGCTATGTGAACCGATTTTGTGGAATCGAGGCTATAATTCTCGATTTTAGCTGATTGATTTAGAGAATTTATTTAGCTTTGATATTTTTACCAAGAATCCTAAATATGTTGAAGTTGTTGGGGTTAATTTCCATAATTTTTGGAGATCGTTTGATATGGTTTAAAATTCGAGGCTTTAGCCTTTATTTGCGTTATTTTTAGAAATAGATCCGGTTGCGATTTAGCCGCAGTTGTTAAATGTAAAATCTTGATAAATCATGTTGAATATAGGATTTAAGTTTCGGCTTAAAATGAGTAGCTTTGACTGGTAGTAGAAAAAAACACTAGTTCGGCCTTTTTCGAAATCTGAGTAAAATTTTAGATCCGAGTTACACTTAGCAGACGAGTCACAAGTCGATTCAGATCGAGCCACCGGTCCAGTTCAGTCAAACCAGTTCGGACAATATAGACGGTTCGTGAGAATTCCAGTTCAGTCGAACCAGCCCTGACAGTTCGGACGGTTCGTGAGAATTTTTAGTTCAGCCGAATCAGTCCTGGTAGTCCAGATGATTCGGGAGTTCAGTTTGAAACATCGGTTTGAGCGTGAAATTAGATTTTCAGTGTTTTTCGAACCAAGTTAGACTCAGTTTAAAGTAGACATAATAGCTCCGAACTTAGTATTTTCCCGCACCTAGCCAGTTTAGATAAAACCAGATTAAGTTCCAGTTAGAAGATAGTTCGAGGCTTTAGAAATATTTCAGAAAACACTAGAAATCTCCAAGATAAGAATTTATCCAGTTAGCTCGTAAATATTCTAAAATGAGATTAATGATTTTAAAGTCCAACAAGCAAACCTAGTAAGATATGCTAATAATAAAATTCACGCTTTTCAAATTGAGCTTAGTAGTTAGAATATTTTGCTCTAATATTGTGTAACTTAAGGAGATTCGAGCCTCCAACAGTAACCATTCATCCAACACTTGCTTAACAGATTTATCAGGTGGGGGTCACTAGGTACCACATCGTCTTTATTTACTTTACCATGTCCGAGGTATGTGTTAGTAAGTTCTATCAATCAGAAGGGGGTTTGAGCTGGGCCTTAATGTCCCCTTCTTAGTTCAAGTTATATCGCTCGGGAGGGAGGCCGAGTTGGGCCTTAATGTCCCCCCTAGGTTCTGAGGGAGGCCAAGTTGGACCTTAATGTCCCTCTTAGAGTGTGCACATGCTTTACCGGTATAGCCGCCGGGAGCTAGCAGTCAGTTTCATTCAGTTCAGTTACATATATACTCAAGTAATGATATTATTAATACAGATGTTGTTCATTTAATGTCGATTTCTGCGGAGCATAGTGGTTTTGCTCACGCCCCCACTAACTTTCTTTTTAGGTGATGTACTCTAGCGTGGCGCATGAGCACTCGTGGTGGTCGTGGTCAAGAGCAGTGGACATTTTGACACACATTTCATGACATGTATTATGAACACGTAGTTTTACTTATGCGTGTGTTAATTGTGCTTTAGCTTCCGCTTATTATCAGACTCCGTATGAGATTATGAGATTTCAGACTTATGCGTGTGTAATACCTTTATCTCCATGATACCTTTATTAGATGGATTTGATTAGGTGGCATGTATTATTATTGATTGTCTCGTGAGAAAGAGATGATAATAGTAAAGAGTTTGAGTAGCACCCCGCGAGCCAGTTATAGTATTTTCAAAAATAAAAGTTAGCGATTTGCAAAAATAAAAAGCAAAATTTTAACTCAGATTTTCACAAGTCTAGTTATAGAAGGCGAGGTGTTACACTTTTTACCCTAAACATTCATCGTCGAGCTCAACGGCTTGCAAACATTCAAAATAGACCTTTTGCCCTAAAGAGCTTGAAAATTTTTAAAACAAGTTGTTTGCCTTAAACATTCATCGCCGAGCTCAACGAGCTTGCGATATTTGCATGCATCAAACAAATCAAATAATCAATCAAGTTCATAGAACATCAAGTATAATCCTAATTATTCAGTTCTAGAAAAAGAAAATAATGTAGATACTCATATAATACTTCTAAATCACATGCTTAGCATAATACTTCTTCAGGTGTAATATATTCTATGGTAGGGGCAATAGTCACCCCTCCATGTCACTCAACTCGTATGCTCCTCCCGTCAAAACTCTTTCAACCTTGTAGGAGCCTTCCTAATTGGGCTCCCTTTCCAACATGTTTTAGTGAATCTACTTGTCGCCAAACCAAGTCTCCTACTTGAAACCGTTGAGATCGTATCGTCCTATCGTGAGATGTACTCATACACTATTTATACATCGTTGTTATTATCCTTGCTTGATCACGTAGCTCGTCAAGCAAATCGAGAGCTTCATGTCGAAGTTCTGCATTCTTAGATTCTTCATAAGTATTAATCCTTCCCAAGCCGAGACTTACCTCCACCGGGACGACGTCTTCCATGCCATAGATCAGGCTGAACAGGTGTTTCCCCTGTTGAATCCCTTGGCATTGTCTGATACGACCAATGAACAGAATCTAGCTCATCGACCCAAGCTCTCTATCCAGCCTAGCTTTCAACCCATTTTTAATCGACCTGTTTGCCACCTCAGCTTGCCCATTGGCTTGCGGATGGGCTACTGTAGCAAACTGCTGGTTGATCCCCATATCCTCACACCAGCCCATCACACGCCGTCCTCTAAACTGGGCTCCGTTGTTAGATATGGGTACTCGCGGAATGCCAAACCTACAACAAATGTTGGCAAACAAAAATTTTATTATCTTCTCCTAAGTGATTTTAGCCAAAGGCTCTGCCTCAATCCACTTCGTAAAATAGTCGACTGCGAACACCAAAAATTTGCGTGACCCATTGCCTGGGGCAAGGGTCCTACTATGTCAATGCCCCATTGAGTGAAGAGCAATGGTAAAATTACAGGCACCATGTTCTCTGTGGGCCGATGCATGATTGGACCGTGTTGCTGACATTTTAGACATTTCTGCACGAGTTCTTGTGCCATCGCCCTCACTGTAGGCCAAAAATACCCTGCGCGCAACACTTTTCCCGCTAGCGACCTGACCTTCATATGGTTGCCGCAACATCCTTAATGAACCTCGCTTAACACATATTCTCTCTCATTCTCTGGAGAACACCGTAGGTGTGGTCCTACATACGACCGCTTGTATAACACCCCACTAAGCAAATAAAACCTTAGTGCCCGCCTAGCGACCGGGTCGTTTCTAATATTTTTTCCCTCCATTGGTGTTTGCAACCATTCAATCAAGGGTGACCTCCAATCCTCCCATTCTTCAACTTCTAAAATTTGATCTAAAGTACTTTCCGTAGCTTCCATCAAAGTGATCGATTGCGATTTACAGTCCACCAATATCATCGCCATCTTTGATAGAAGATCAGCTCGACCATTTTCTGCTTATGGTATTCGTATGAGCTCCCAAACCATGAACCCTTTGAGCAGCGACCATACCTCAGCCAAATATTTCCTCATATGCTCTTCCTTAGCCTCGTATTACCATTTAACTTGTTCCACCACCAGCTGCGAGTCAGCATGGAAAAGTACCCGACTAGCTCCCTACTTGAGAACAAGTTGTATCCCTTGCAACAGAGCTTCGTACTCTGCTTCATTGTTCTATACTCGTAAAGTTAATTTCACCGCAAATTCCAGGTGGTCCTGCTCGGGTGTGACAACTAGAATGCCAAGTGCGGCGCCTCCTGTTGTATTTATTTTTACTGGAGTTAAATCAAAAGATTCTATCCCCGAGTCGTATCTCAAAGAAAGCCAGCCAGATTATTTGTACGAATATTCAATCACACGAAAAGAGAAAACAAATATTTTTACCGGAGTTAAATCAAAAGATTCTATCCCCGAGTCGTATCTCAAGGAAGGTCAACCGGATTATTTGTATGAATATTCAATAACACGAAAAGAGAAACAAATCCTAAACACTCTAAATCAATAATTTGGGTTTTCAATTATCAACTGATGGTTCTCAAACTAGGCAAGACAAAATTCAAATTGCAAACAAATTCACTTAATGATAAAAGAGCTATGAAGTCAGGGATAATCGTTTTCGGTTCTAACACAATTACCGGGCAATCAGTTGCTCGGTTAAAGGACTTGAATCGTTTACTCTCCCAGAGGCTCACTCTCATTAACTCTTCGTAACAAGAGAGTGAATGTAAACGATCAACTATCAAATCCAATAACACATAGACAATTCAATAACGAACAAGTCTAATCTAAACGAGCCTAAATCGACCGACTTCTCCCCTTTTGGTTCTAGAAGTCGATTAACTAGGTTAGAATGGTGATCAATCAACTAATCCTATAGTTCATACAACTCGCACAGGTTGAGAAATTAACAAACACGTAATCGAAAATGAATCGAAACAATCATCCTTTGTCCCTCGCTTACGAATTAGCCACTCATTGCAATTTCAACACAAAAATTCACATCAACCAAAGCAATCATCATCATAACAAAACGAGTAAAAGTGCTTACGATTAATAGAAAATCCAATGTCGAAAAACAACGAGCAATCCTAAATCCGAAAGAGTAATCTTGAGGTTTTCACTTTCCAAGATAGAATCTAAGAGAAACTAAAGAGAAAATTATGTTTGCTAGGGAAAAATTCGAATACAAAGTCTGAGACTTTGTAAAAGCGCCCTAGGCTCGATCCTTTTTGTTCCCCAACTCGAAATTCCTTAAAAATTGCGATTGATTCAAATCAAGGGTTAGCGGCGCTAACCCCGTAGCGCCGCTAAGGGTGAAAAAGTCCGCTGCTCTGGGGTCGTTAAGGAAGTGTAGCGCTGCTAGCTAAGCCGACCCCCAACTTCATAAGCCATACAAAATATTTCTATCAGTGAGAGTTCATCAGGGTCACAGTAGTCTATGTAACTTACCCTCATGTGCTCACCAGTGTAGCATGTCTCACCAAGTTCCACAAATCGTCCACCATAATGAAATGAGATGGTAAAAAGTTGTGAACTTGGACTTGAAGCGGACAAGAATATTACACAAATCAATATCCTGGTCCCTTCACATAAAAATTAAATAAAAAAGTAAACTAATTTATAAATTTCGAAAAAAGAACCACATTTCAGACAACATTCACATGTTCATATTTGAATAATCAACTAATTGTCACCACATTCAAAAGAGTTGTCGCCACATTCAAAACGAGACCACATAATCAAAAAAACATGTTCACAGTTTAAAAAATTGGCCAAATTCAACAGAAAAACAATAAAAAATTTAAGAATTAAGGTTACAAAAGTACAAACCGTAATTTGGCAGAGTTTTCCTGGTGGTATGTTCTCATCACTGATTCGCTTTTTCCAGACCATCACAACAAGTGCAATCTGCAATCACTTTTGGGAAGTGTTTTTTGCAGAGAATTTTTGCAGAAAATATTGCAGAGAAATTTGAATCATAAAAATTGAATTTGTGAATTCAGTTAGAATATTGTGATATTTGGGGGAGTCTGACGGTCACTTATATAAAATGGCATATTTACCCTCAAATTTCGCACGCTCGCTTTTTCGGTGGAAAACGAGCCGCTGATGGCCGGAGGTTGCGATACATGCAAAGTCGTGTATTAAAGGTTGCAATTTAGTAATACCTCATATTTTTAATATATGTCGTTTTGAGAAGTTGCACACTAATTAATAATATTTTTTTGTTAATAATAACCTATTTAATGAGGATAGACTGAATGTTTTGAGAAAAAAATGAAGAGTGAATATGAAAAAACGTAATAAATTTATTGGCTAAATGAGGGTAATAATGGAAAAATATGTACAAAAGATCCAAATCGACTTTTATTTATCAAATAGTTGATAAAGCTAGAATAGCATTTAAAAATAATAGGAGAAAGTACAAAATATTCTTTAAGTTAAGTTGCAAAAGCCAAATTCTTTAACTATAAAATTATTTACCCTTTTAAAAATAATCTAACTAGTTATGCTATAAGATATATGGAAATGTCTACCCCAACTCCGATAACATCAGTCCGATTGTCCAAACTCTAAAAACCCCAAACAAAAGTGATATTCTTGGCGGAAAGCAATCGGCAATTTCTGCCAAGAGAAGAAGAGAGATGTTGTTTCAGGTGGGGGGTCAAGGTACGCGGCCGACATTCTTCGAGATGGCCGCCGCTCAGCAGCTGCCGTCGAGCCTACGCGCCGCCCTTGCTTACTCCCTCGGTGTATGCATAGCTTCTGTTGCTAGCTTTTATTTCTTTCAATTTATCATCCACTCTTCTTTTCCAATGGTGAATGGTTTGTTCCTTAGACTAAAGGGTACTATTTTTTTTTCCTCGGACGTAGGAGAACTATCTTAGAGTAGAAAATTATCACACGAAGTAGGAACCTCTATCTAATCCATAACAGATCGGATGTAGTAGGTGTTTCCCATTGTGATTATTGAGATGTTTTAATTGAATTTTAAGCTACGATCATGCTTTTTCTGTGTTACTTCCATCAATTATATTTTTACTCTGGTACTAAATTTTAAATCTGTCAAGTGAGACATTTTCTGGAATAAAAATTGATGAACAATCACGAGCCTTTACCAGTTAAAGCAGCATAGTGCAAAATGAGTCCGGAATTTCGAAGATAAGCTTTCAATCATTTTCTGGGCATGTTCATTTTGTATTTGTTTTTTTTGATGATATCTTAAATATTTGTATACATGAGTAGTTCCTTATATGGTGTAATAGTTAAAAAAGTCGAATCATATGCGTCCAGTAAATTACATATTTCGGGCAAGTCAATCATAATCACAATCACAACATACCGAGTATATTCCCAACAGGTTGGGGTCTGGGGTGTCAGTTGTACGCAGACCTTACCCTTGTAATTATACAAGGAGACTGTTTCCGTAGCGACCCAAGGTGCATTACGGCGTTTGATATATTTTTTTTCTAGAATCTTCACTAATAGAAGAAGCACTAGAAATTAATTGAGCCATTTTGATCTAGTCCATTATTAGCACTATGCCAGGAGAATTGTCAACAATGACTCTTCCAGCATCATTTGCAATGGACAAATATTTCGGGCAAGTAAGCTTGGAAATTACTGAAATCCGCTCGAGTAGGTGCTTTGCTTTAGCCCAGCTCTAATCGATTTCGGCAGACTAGGATACGCGGAAGGAAGAAAAAGGCTTTTCAGCCTGACCCGATGAAGAGCTGCTTAACTCTTAGGTATTGGATGAGCTCAAGCTTGATCCATTTGGTGCATTGAAGGAAAGAGAGAGCTTGAATGAAGACATCTTCATCTCTTAAGATCTTTCTATCACTAAAGGGCTAAGTACAAAGACTAGAATATATGGCTCTGAGATTAAGACTTTAAGTAGCTTTTTTGGACCCCGGTTTGACTCCAACATGCTTAACACATGCAATTCTACACTTAATGGACGCAGAAAGCAAGAAGCCGATGGCCAATAGCAGGCGGGGAAATGATCTACCGGGGTAATGCTCTGCTTTCAGTGGAAACCAGTGTCCGTCGGGCCGACGACAACCCGCGGCAATCATACCTGGACTAACTCCTTCGGATCCTCATTTTTTGGCGCCAAAAACCTCTTAGTTGATGTTTCACCGCTTTCTCAGAGTTTTTCACAAAGAAAGGGAAAAAGAATCAATTCTTACCTCGGCACTTAACAACTAGCTAATGAACCTGCGATCACTCAAAGTCAAAGCTTCAAATAAGAAAACTGAACTTCGAACTACTTTCGCCCCCTTCTGTAGTTTAGCCTAGCCGATCTTTCTGCGCGCGCGTTTGTTTAAAGAACTTAACCGAAGGGATAAGGAAGATGAATACTATGAAACCTTTGCTTTTGCTAAAGATGGCACTGAGTCAGTTCAGAGCTTATTCGAAAGAGTAACAAGGCATTCGATAGCACTTGCCCAAGAGACCTGCTATGCGGAAAGACCTGGACTTGTCCTGCTTACTTCTATGGTAGCGCCTTCTTCTATCAAGGGTGCTTTTAATCTCTTACCTGCTCTCCTAAGAAGTGAGGTATGAAGTACGTAACTTTCTTTGCCCGGTTGCTTGTGGCAAGGGCTCCCGGTCGGTGGTTGAGCGACTTGAGCCACCGATTGTACGCTCAATAGCTGTATTTGCTTTCACGGATAAAATCCCTTAGCTGCAGAATGATGAGACGTCATTTTAGTATTTTGAATGTCTTTGCTCCGCGTCACGTTTCTATCACATTTCACGCCATCGAGATGAGTCCCATTTGCATCGAAATCATCTTACTAGCTAGCCCGAGACCTGGCCCTAGCGGCCGTGAGCGTCCGTAGACAAAATCCCTGCATTCTGCGCTCTCACTGGATTGGACGGTGCTTGTCAACTTACTGGGAGATCTATGAGTATAGTTTTTCTTAACCACAAGCTCAATTGTCGTGGTTTGTATAATTTACATTTATACCTCTGCATTAAATGACAAAAAGCATTATGTCTATCCATAAGTTTAACCGTATAATGGACATACAAATTCTTCAAATACCATATACATATCACGAAACATACGTACATTGTGCTGGTTAAGAATTCATAAGCAAAATTATAATAAATTGTTCTAGTCTAATTACAGTAATATATTGGGCTTCAATCAAAGTTCCCCTCTTAAAAATAATAAACACAAGCTAGTTATTGTATTCTTTATATTTATGAAGTTTCTTGTCACTTGAACATAACTTCCTAACATTATTGTTTCACATGTCCTTAGGCTTTTGTTAATTTTCGATCTCATTTTTCTTTCCCTAATCTCTTTTTCAAATTATATGATAACACTTGATATTAACATAAAAACCATGTAAAATATGCTATTGCATGTCAGTTGGCCTAGATTTGATCGTTACTCCATGTTCAGTAATTAAATGGTTTATGTTAGATTTATAGATTCGAGGGAAGGGGTGAAGTCATAGAGGTGAAGCATACCTTAAGAGGGAGAGCCAGTTGCAACCTTAGTGAGGTTTCACCTGGTAATGAAGGAGTAACCCACTAGGCTTCTAAATTAGGCTCATTTTTCCTATATAGTCACGTGGGACAATTTACAAGTCATATCCCAATACGCTTCCTAACTTGTGGGTCTTTCTTTAACCATTCCAAATTAGACTCGATTAACAGACAATCATCATAGACAATCATCACAGTTCCTTGATCAATACCATGTTAGATTTATAGATTTTGGGGGAAGGGGTGTGGTTTCAAATGGGTGAAGCACGCCTTAAGAGGGCGAGCCCATTTATGAGCATAGGTGAGTTTCCATCCTAAACCCAATTGGTAATGGGAGTAATCCACTAGGGTTATAAGGCTCATTTCTATGAAACCAACTATTATTGTGAAAGAAACCCCATGGACAAGAACTTTTTCAAAGCCGGCATGTACTTGAACATTTTTGTAAGTTGTATTTTTTTTTATCAAGCATTAACATCCTGCTTTTGGATTTCCCTTTTCTTCGACAGTTTAGTTAAAAAAGGCACTGCTTATTGCATTCTCCATCTCCAGAATATAGTTCCTTGGCATATTGTGCTCACCTGAATTTTCTAGTTGCCTTCTTGTTTTAAAAGTCCAGTAAATGTTTAGGTGTGGTAATTTTGAGAAAAGTCTATCAAAATTATGTTTCTTGCTTGCAGGCACTAGCATATACTGTATGCATAAAAAGCATATATTTAATGGATTTTGTTTTAATCTTTCCTTTCGTTTAATGAATTCGTTTATAGGAAAATGGTTGGATGTGATGTCGAAAAATGTGCTGAATATAAATTCTTGATAGCAATGGCTAGCTTATTTATCATGGTGTATTCGCATTAATAATGGATATCTGAACTGCACTCAGTACCTTTACAGACTAGAAATTTGTTTGTCATTTAAAGTTTAGTTTCAGCCTCTTGTCTGCAGGTATTTGCTTTGCGAAGACCCTTCATTCACAGAGTCTTGGATTATGAAGATGAATTTTTTGCTTTGCTTATGCTTGTCCTTGAAACTCACAGTTTGCGTACAACAGGTTGGGAGTCATGTCTCATGTATGCTTTTAAATAATTGAAGTTCTACTTCCTTTCGTATGCAGTACTTGAAATGAAACAGTTTTTTCTTTCCTTTTTTACTCGAGGGATTATTTTTTCAAATAAATAATCTCTTTGTCTTCTGCTTCTGATAGGGTATCACATTCTCTCTTTTGGATCCTCTCTATCTATTGAATTAAATGTTGCATGGTACTGATGACACGATTTGCTAACCTTTCTCTTGTATTTTCTCAGATGCTTCTTTTGCGGAATCTTTATATGGCTTGCGGCGTAGAGGAGTTAATATGAAACTTAGAAAGACCAATTTGCTTGCGGATTCTGGTGACAAACATTACACCAGTTTACGTAAGCGCCAGAAAGTTCTCTCTGTTGCATTTTTGGTGAGCAATTTCTTAATCAATGGTTCAATTACAAAATTGGAGTAGTGAATGAATATATATGTTCAGAAATATTCGCTGCTGCATTGCTGTGCCAATTCTCTTCGTCCATATGTTTTCAACAACATGTATCAGCTGTTATAAAATTATGCCTTCTTTGAGTTATGTGTGACCTTGATAAGATTCAGGTAAGGGACAATTATATTGAGTGTTTGCAATTTAGGAAATTAGGGAAGATTGATTAGAAGCTGTATTACAATTCTTTGTGTAGTCATATAGGTTAATGTTAAAAAAATTTAGATGTTTCATTCAGAAGCCTACTTTATGGGCTATCAACATGAAAATCTCTCTTTAAAATGTACCACCATTGGTAAAAGCTGCAATCATACTTGCTATGGTTCAGGAAATATGCAATAAGATGGAAACAGAGAGACAAATATCCTTTCAACATAGCTTTAATTTTTGTTTCATTGAGCATCTTCTCTTCCTTTGTGAAGGCATGGAACTGTCTCCTTCCTCATGATTTGTGACTATTTCATATATATTAATCAATCGAATTAAGCATCGAAATCTGATTGGTCTTACTAGCTGTACTTTGACTGTATCAGTTGCAAACATATGCCTTCTCCTTCGATTCTTTCTTTCCAGTTTCGATGTATGTTATATTTGTTAAGTATATCAAGGTCCAGGCTTATAAGGCCCATGAACAACTCTATATATAATCTTTTCATATCAAAGGAACTTATCAACTCAATAAACCTTAGCTTTGTAACATGGTATCAGAGCAACAGAAATGGGGTCCTATTTTCTTTTCCTTCAAGTCTCACCTCTCACACCAGTCATCTCGTCGCCTCAATATTCATTCTCCGTAAAAAAGTGGCCGGAAAATACCGCGTGTGAGTCACACGCGCAGGAAAAAGGTGCTGGTCATCTCACGCGCCGGCATGTGACTCGCTTCCAGGGAACTTCCGTGGGATCGAAATTTCGAGACGTTGTTGCCAGTACTCAGTTTTCTGATTTGTAATTTTTTTGGTGTCCGTTTTGGCGCTTTTTAGACCACCCACTTGTTGAGGTTAGGGCTTGTTTATTCTAATCGATCTCGACACTATTCAGTTCTTGTTTTGAGTCTTCACTCGTCTGTCTTGTGATCTTACGCTGCCCGTCGCAACCACTTCGCTCGTATACATCATTGTTCGCATATTGTGTGTCCATCGCGAAGGTATTTTTTCATCCATTGTCGAGGCAACTCAATGCCATTGTTATCAATATCACTCTCGATGGAGTGGGTTTTTTCTGTCATCAACGCACATATTATTCGTTCAATGACATGAATTTGCTGCATAAGTGTGCAAGAGTGCACCACTATCCTGAACGTAGCGTTATTGCAAATAGGACCACATCGTCTTAGCTAGTCGAAAAGTGGAAAGGCTCATTATCATGGATTACTCGACTCTATTGACGATGGCAGCCATCACTTTTTCGTTATTAATTTGCCATATCCTGATGTCAGCAATTCAATCAAGTTAGTATTCTCTTAGTTATGTAGCATTGATATTGTCAACCTTCTGCCATCATCGGGGATAGACCATAACTCCTCAATACAATTACTCGGCTTTGATCGATGGGACCATTGATTTCCATGGTACCTCCATGCACGGAAGACGAGTGTTCAACAAATAAATTTATTAAGGAAATTTTTATATACCACTTTGCCATGGGAATTAGAGCAGAATTTAAGTCTATTAGTTGCTTCATAACTCTTTTATACTAACCATGTCACAAGCATTTCCTAATTAATTCCTCAAGAGACTCGTTTTCGTTCTATGTCACTTGCTCCTTCATCAATATCTCATGGTGTATTGGCATCTTCTCATCGGGCATCCTCTCAACGGGTTAGTGCACCAAAAGGTTGTTCATCAGACTCTTGTCAGGTGAAGACAGGTCATAGTGCAGAAAATTATTTTTTCAGAAATATGGGATGAGTACCGTGCACGTCATGGTGCTCGGACTCGTGGTATGACTCTTGTTACAAAAGGGTCTAAATTTGTTGTTGTTGTTGTTGCTGCCTCAATCTTGAGTTCTCGATTCAAGGGCATCATTCCATTTGACGTCTGATCAGTTCGAGTTGGTTGCCTGCAAATCAGTCTACTTATATCAAGTATCCAGACAGCTGATGGCACATCTTGTCATATTACTCATGAGGGTTCTATGCAATTCACGTTTATTCATACAGTTGATGGCACATCTTGTCATATTACTCATGAGGGTTCTATGCAACTCACGTTTATTCATACAGTTGATGGCACATCTTGTCACAACTTATCCATGTATCTTCTTTCAGTTGGTTAGGTCACTCAAGTCACTGATCAAAACTCTTTTATTAGATTTGATGACTCATCTTGTTTTATTGAGGATCGTCGAAGCGGGACAGTGGGACTGGCCATCGACGTAGTGGTTCTTCGAGTCTCTACATTATATAGACTTTGCATCTTCCCTCTTCAGCAAGTTTTATCGCTCGTGTGTCATACGCTGCCTTGTCTTCCGCCTCATCCTTCACCAAATGGCATCAACATCTTTGTCATATGAGTGGGCCCCGTTTGTCTTCTTTGATTAATAATAGTTGTTTAGGTTGTACTTCTATTGAGTCTAATTTCCAGTGTTATTATGGCAGATAGCGTTACATGGCATTTTGCTAAAATTCTGCCATTGGCGGCTGCCGTGGAGGTCTATGGCGCCGCCATGACCGCCATCACTCACAAATTTTGGCGGATTGTCAGAAATCCGCCATGCCATACTCCATGGCGCCGCCATGGCTGTCATTTGGTAACACTGCATCATCGTCTTTGTCATTTGAGTGGACCTCGTTTGTCTTCTTTGATTAATAATAGTTGTTTAGGTTGTACTTCTATTGAGTCTAATTTCCAGTGTTATTAATGGCGAATGGCGTTACATGGCGTTTTGCCAAAATTCTGCCATTGGCGGCCGCCGTGGCGGTCTATGGCGCCGCCATGACCGCCATCACTCACAAATTTTGGCGGATTGTCAGAAATCCGCCATGCCATACCCCATGGCGCCGCCATGGCTGCCATTTGATAACACTGCTAATTTGCATTGTAAGGGTTGTAAACTCGGGAGACAGTTGCAACTCTCATATTCTACTAGTATTTCTCATTTCGCTAGGCCTTTTGATCTTATTCACTCTGATGTATGGTATTTGTCCCCTTTTACCGCAAAAAGTGGAAATATATATATATATATATATATATATTTTTGTGTTGATGATCATTCTCGATATACTTAGTTTTATTCTATGAAACAATGTTCTCAGTTGTGTTCCATTTGTAAGGATTTTGATTGCATGGTCATACTTAATTTTCTGATCCCATTCGAGTTTTTCGTTTTGATTTTGGTTATGTTTAATTATCTGACAATTTTCTTAGTTTTGAGTTACCTCTGAGGGTACTCTTGCCCAACTTTCCTGGGTGTTGCGGAAAGAAAACACCGCCATCTTAGTCTCTGAGACTGCTCGGACCCTTCCCCTTTTCATTTTTCGGGGAGAAGTTGAGTCTACAGTTGTTTTACTTATTAACCGACAACCATCATCCAAATTGACTCGTAAGTGTCGTGGTGAGGTTCTTTTTGGTCATCCCCCTAGTTATGATCAGCTTCGTGTTTTTGGATGTACATGCTATGTGTTACATGCTCCTCGTGAGCGCACTAAACTGACTCCTTAGTCGGTTGAGTGCTTCCTTGTTGAGCATAAGGTTATCGTGGTTACCATACTTCTGCTCGTTTCATGCGTATATCTCGTGATGTAACCTTTGTCGAGGATCGTCCTTTCTTTTAAATTCTTTAACACACCTCACATCTTCTTCTCCTTCGTATGTCTTCCTTCTATTTCTTTTTCTCGTCTTCCTTTTCTTGATAATGTCCCCACCTCTCACGATGAGCCTCCACCACCCATTTCTGATGTGCCTCCCTCATATAGACCACCTATCACACAGGTTTATACTCGTCGTCCACTAGGTCATACAATGCTTCCGCCTCATTCTCCTATCTCTGTGTCGGTTGTTGCTCCTCGATTTTGTTGTTGATTATGATGTGTCACGCGATATTCATGAAGTCTTGTGTTCGTCACAGATATAATTTGCGTGGTCGTGCTACTATTGAGTCTCCTGACCGGTTGGGTTTTCCACGTGCGAGTGCTATTGTTGATGAGCTATCCACTTATTAGGAACCTTCGCGTATTCCAGAATGGCCACTTGCTATACCTAAGGAACTTGCTGCACTTGATCGTACCGACACTTGGGATTTAGTTCCATTATGGTCACATGCGGTACCTATCACGTGTAAGTGGGTTTTTTAGATTAAGAGGAAGTCAGATGGTTCCATTGAAAGATATAAAGCTCGCCTTGTTCCTAGAGGCTTTCAACACACTCAGGGACGAGACTATGATGAGACTTTTGCTTCTGTTGTTGCACACATGACCACTTTAGTACTCTAATTGCGGTGGATGCTATTCGTTCTTCGACCATATCTCAGATGGATGTGAAGAATGCTTTTCTTCATGGTGATCTGCATTTATATGCAGCCACCACCGGGTGTTGATGCCCCGTCCGGACACGTTTACCATCTTCTTTGCGCCTTATATGGTCGTCCACGTGCTTAGTTTGAGTGTTTGTCACTTGGTTTTTCCCTAGCAATCATGATTTGCTTTGTTAATTCATCTCTATCCATATGGACGTACTCTTCTTGTTGTTTTATATGTTGATGATATGTTGATTACGGGAGATGATGCAGAACATATATCTCATGTAAGAAACAACTTGGGCAGCAATTTCAAATGTCCGTTTTGGGTCTTCTTTGCTACTTCTTGGGCATTGTGGTGTTGCACTCTGACTCGTGCTATTACCTTTCTTAGGCGAAATACATACAAGATCTTCTTGTTCGTTCTGGTATTAGTGATAATCGGAAGCCGCTATACCTATGGATCTTCACTTGCAGCTTCGTCCCACTGATGGTAGCCTCTTGAGGATCGCTTTTTCATGTTGGTCATATAGAGTTAGTTTGTGAGTGCTCATACTTCAGTTCATTTTGGACATTTGCTTTGTGTGTTTCGGTATTTAAGGGGCACATCATCTTAGTGTTTGTTTTGTGCTGGCATCATCGTAGTGTTTGTTCTGTGCCCGTGATAGCATGCTTACTCGCACTCTAGTTGGGCGTGTAATCTAACATATATTTGTGTCACTGTTTATTGCATTTTTCTTGGTTCTTCTCCTCTTAGGCTGCTGTATCACGCTCTAGCACAGAGCAGAACTTCGAGCACTTGTCACTATCACTTCAGAAATTATATGGCTTCGGTGGTTGTTAGCTGATTTTGATGCTCCTACACATATTCTTTGTGATAATAATGGAGCCATAGAAATTGCCAATGATTATGTGAAGCATGAGTTTACAAAACACATTGGCGCCGATGCTTCTTTTACCCGATTTCATTTTGATCAGAAAACAAATGTTCTTCAGTATGTAGCTTCAGAATTGCTAGTGGCGGATTTTTTTTACCAAAGCACAAACTAGAGAACAACATAGGAGCTTCGCTTGCTCGAACTGAATGCTTCGGAACCTCCACCTACACTTTGACTTTGAAAGGGGGTGTTAAATATATCTAGTCCCAGGCTTATAAGGTCCATGACCAACTCTATATATATGATCGGCAAAATTGCAATTTTAGTCATGTTGGTTTGATCCAACGGTGTTTTAGTCTTAAGAGTTGGACATTTTTGCTATCCTATGATTTTATTATTCAACGCAATTTCAGTTCTTTAGTATTGAAAATGCTTCAATTTAAAATTACAAGACTTAGATTACTAATAAAAAATCTTTTGGATGAATTTTTTTATTAGCAATTTAAGTCCTGTAATTTTAAATTTTGTTGCAATTTCAGTCTCAAAAGACAAAAAGTTGAAATCTTGGAATTAAAAATGCTACAACGTTAAACCAGCGGAGCTAAAAATGCAATTTTGCTTATATGATAATTTCAAATCAAAGGAACTTAACAACTCATCAAACCCTAGGTTTGTAACAATATTCTCGTAAGGAGTTGCAACTTTTTCATCAAAATTTTAAGGTTAGTTGATAATGATATCCTTGAGGATTGCAATATAACTCGATTTTCCTAATTGTAATGTGTTGTGCACTTGTGCTCTCAATTTCGGGCCTAAGGGTGTTTCGGCTAAAGTATTTTGGGTGTTATCTTTAACAGCCCAGTCAACCAGTAGTAGGATATTGTCCGCTTTGGGTATACACCAGATAATTCCCTCACGGTTTTGCCTTTGGGAGCTAGCTCACCAAAACGCGTCCTACTAGTGAAGGTATCCACAGCCACTTAAGGCATGCTTCGTTCCCCTTCACAACCGATGTGGGATATCTGATCAACCCCCTTGGAGGGCCCAGCGTCCTCGCTGGCACATCGATCCGGGTACTGGCTCTGATACCACTTTAACAGTCCAGTCAACCCGTGGTAGGATATTGTCGCTTTGGGTATACACCATATCATTCCCTCACGGTTTTGCCTTAGCTCACCAAAACGCGTCCTACTAGTGAAGGTATCCACAATCACTTATAAGGCATGCTTCGTTCCCCTTCACAGCCGATGTGGATATCTGATCCACCCCCCTTGGAGGGCCCAGCGTCCTCGCTGGCACATCGATTCGGGTACTGGCTGATACCACTTTAACAACCCAGTCAACCTGTAGTAGGATATTGTCCGCTTTGGGTATACACCAGATCATTCCCTTACGGTTTTGCCTTTGGGAGCTAGCTGACCAAAACGCTTCCTACTAGTGAAGGTATCCACAACCACTTATAAGGCATGCTTCGTTCCCCTTCACAACCGATGTGGGATATCTGATCCACCCCATTGGAGGGCCCAGCGTCCTCGCTGGCACATCGATCCGGCTACTGGCTCTGATACCACTTTAACAGCCCAGTCAACCCGTGGTAGGATATTGTCCGCTTTGGGTATACACCCGATCATTTCCTTATGGTTTTGCCTTTGGGAGCTAGCTCACCAAAACGCGTCCTACTAGTGAAGGTATCCACAGCCACTTATAAGGCATGCTTCGTTTCCCTTCACAACCGATGTGGGATATCTGATAATTACTAGCTTTAGTCAGGTGAGGCACAAAGTGGCATTAGTATTATGCATATGATCTGGCTTGTTGTGTATTGGAGCATTGTTTATCGGCGGTATCCAATACTTGATAACTATTGGTATCTAGACTAGTTCGTGGAGGACTCTGTGAATAATTAATATGGTCAGACGAGACTCATCTAGTAAGTTTATTCTTTGTCCGGAAGCATATTCTTTGCAAATGGTATTTGATTCAACACTAGTAGCGCAATAGTGCTATACAAGTGAAGTCCACTCCTCGAACCCAAGATGAAGGCATAAAGCGTGCCATGTATGCTGGAAGCCCATCACTAATCTAATGTGTGGCAGTCTATTTTTTTTCATACGCCAATGATGAAATCACAATTTGAGGGAGGCATGATATTGTTTGCCCTATAATACACATAAATAAAATGACGATAATCTTATAAAGTTTTCCTCGATAATCATGCATTGACAATTGAACAACCTTGTTGGCAAGTTGTTCAGTATTAGATCTTTGATTGCTCTCAATTGGTTTGCGGTGATTTTTATGATTGATGTGCATACTTCCTTATCAAAGTTCTGAAAAGTTGATTGTAATATGTCCCTACTAACTCTATGTTATTATGGCCCAAAATGTCGACCGATTTTTGGGTGAAGACACTTCAGTCCGTTAGATAGGCTATTATATTCCAAATCTATATGATATTGGATTATTGTCTCAGTTGAAGGAATATCCACTGTAGGGAGGAATTCGATACTGTTTAACGTGTTAACTATTATAGGCCCAGCCCGTATTCAATTAAGACCTTAAGTCTATATATATGGGCATCCATCCTCACTTGTCGTTATTCTATTCATCCAAAACCCTAAGGTTTGTAACATGGTATCACAGCCTAACACATAAATATTTTTTTTCTCTTTCTTTTCGATCTCACCTCCCACACCAATAAAATCGCCGCCTTGAGACCGACCTTCCGGCAAAGTTTCGCCGTCAGAAGCCGCGCGTGTGAGTCACACGCGCCGCCGAAAGGTTCTGCCGTCAATCCCACGCGCCGGCGCGTGAGGGCGCGTGGCTGGCCGGAATTTTTTCCGGCGACCATCCGTGAACTCGGAATTTGATGCTCGTGCTGCCAGTGTTCTCTGTTTTGTGTTTCGGGAGGTTTTGCTGTTCGTTTTGTGCTTTTTCAGATCCGTCATTCTTCGGGGTTAGGATTTTTGTACTCTAAATTGTCCCGACTGTCGTCAATTTTGTTTTTTTTTTTTTGCTGTCACTCGTCTATCGTGTGCTCCAACGCTGCCCGTCGCAGCACTTTCATTCATACTTCGTCTCGGCTTGTTACTACGTGTTTGTCGAATCATGTCGCAACTTCATGGAATTGCTATCAATATTACTCTTGATGGTCAGAATTATCGGGAGTGGGCTTTCTCGGTTGAAACCGTGTTGAGGGGTTACGATTTGGCTTTTCACTTGACTGATGATGGACCCGAAAGGAAGGCTGATAATAGCAATGCTGCCGAAATCAAAATATGGCAGATTAATGATGGAAAAGTGATGGCTGCCATCGTCAACAGTGTCAAGCAGAGCCTTTCTTCATTTCGGACAGCCAAAGGAATGTGGTCTTATTTGCAGCAGCGCTATGTTCAGGATAGTGGTGCTCTCTTACACACCCTTATGCAACAAATTCACGTGATTGAACAGAACTCCATGTCCATTGATGAATACTACTCTGCTTTTGATCGTTTGATGGGACCATTGATCTCTATGGTATCTCAGTGCTCGACGGAGGAGTGCTCAGCACATAAGTTTGTTGAGAAGTTCTTTATTTATCGCTTTGTCATGGGAGTCAGGCAGAATTTGAGTCCATTCGTAAACGGTTGCTTCATAACTCCTCTACTCTGACCATGGCTCAGGCATTATCTGATTTGATTGCTGAAGACTCGTCTCCATTCTCTGTCAGTTGCTCCGTCGTCTGTATCGCAGAATGTTCTGGCAGCTCCTCAAAGGACATTTTCTCAACGGCTTAATACCCCCAGAGGTGACTCTCCAGATCTTTGTAAGCATTGTGGGAAGACCGGTCACAGTCACGAGAACTGTTTTACTCAGCATCCAGAAAAGTTGGCTGAGTATCGTGCGCGCCGTGCTGCTCGGGCTCGTGGTACGACTTCTGCTACAAAGGGGTTTGTTTCTGTCGCTGCTACCTATCCTGTCCATGCTCCTCAGTCTTGGATCCTCGATTTTGGAGCATCTTTTCAATTTTCATGTGACATCTGATCACTCCCAGTTGGTTGCGTGCAAGGCAGTTCCCGATGGTACTTCTATTCAGACAGCTGATGGCACCTCTTGCCATATCACTCATGAGGGTTCTCTCTGCAATTCACGCTTTTCAGTGTCTAATATCTCTTATGTTCCTAAATTATCTATGAATCTTCTTTCCGTTGGTCAGGTCACTGATCAAAACTGATCAAATCATCTTGTTTTATTCAGGATCGTCGAAGCGGGGCTGTGATTGGGACTGGCCATCGCCGTAAAGGTTCTTCGAGCCTTTACGTCTTAGACACTTTACATCTTCCCTCTTCCACTGGTTCTACCGCTCGTGTGTCATCCGTTGCCTCGTCTTCCACCTCATCTTTTGCCAAGTGGCATAATCGCCTTGGTCATTTGAGTGTGTCTCGTTTGCCTACTTTGATTAGTACTGATTGTTTAGGTCGTACGTCTATCGAGTATAGTTTTCATTGTAAGGGTTGCAAGCTCGGAAAACAGCTGCAACTCTCATATTCTACTAGTATTTCTCATTCTGCTAGACCTTTTGATCTTATTCACTCTGATGTATGAGGTCCGTCCCCTTTTCCTACAAACGGTGGAAATAAATATTTTGCTTTTTTATTGATGATCATTCTCGATATACTTGGGTTTATTTTATCAAACATCGTTCTCAGTTGTGTTCCATTTATAAAGATTTTGCTCGCATGGTTCATACTCAGTTTTCTACTCCTATTCGTGTTTTTCGTTCTGATTCTGGTGGTGAGTATATGTCTAACATTTTTCGTCAATTTTTGACCTTTGAGGGCACTCTTGCCCAACTCTCCTGTCCTGGTGCACATGCTCAGAATGGTGTTGCAGAAAGAAAACACCGCCATCTTATTGAGACTGCTAGAACCCTTCTCATCGACTCATTTGTTCCTTCCCATTTTTGGGGAGAAGCTATGTCTACAACTGTTTATCTTATCAACCGACAACTGTCTTCCAAACTGTCTGGTAAGTGTCCTGGTGAGGTTCTTTTTGGTATTCCCCCTAGCTATGATCATCTTCGGGTTTTCGGATGTACATGCCTCGTGAGCGCACTAAACTGATTGCTCAGTCGGTTGAGTGTGTCTTTTTGGGATATAGTTCTGAGTATAAGGGTTATCGTTGTTATGATTCTTCCGCTCGTCGCATGCGTATATCTCGTGATGTAACTTTTGTTGAGGACCGTCTTTTCTTTTATAACCCTACCACTCCTCCCATATCTTCTTCTTTTCTTCAGAGTCCACGTCATTCTTATGTCTTCCTCCTATTTCTTTTCTTGATGATGATGTCCCTGTCTCTTCTCCATCTTCCACTCATGATGATCCTGCACCACCTAATTTTGATGTCCACCACATAAAACACCCATCACACAAGTCTATACTCGTCGTTCCAAAGGTCACACTACACTTCCGCCTCATTCTACTTCAGTGGCCAGTCCTGATGCTCCCGTCCTAGATGATTCTTTTATCCTGATGTGTCACATGCCATTCCTGGAGAATCTGAGGTTGGCCAGAGATATAATTTACGTGATCGTGCTACTATTGTGCCTCCTGATAAGTTGGGCTTTCCACGTGCGGGTGCTATTATTGATGAGCCCTCAGCTTATCAGGAAGCTTCGAGTATTCCAGATGCCACTGGCTATGTCAGAGGAACTTGCTGCACTTGATCGTACTGGCACTTGGGATCTTGTTCCATTACCATCACATGCCGTGCCCATCACCTGTAAGTGGGTCTTTAAGATTAAGACCAAGTCAGATGGTTCCATTGAGAGATATAAAGCTCGTCTTGTTGCTAGAGGCTTTCAGCAGACTCAGGGGCGAGATTATGATGAGACTTTTGCTCCCGTTGCTCACATGACTACTGTTCGTACTTTGATTGGAGTGGCTGCTACTCGTTCCTGGGCCATATCTCAAATGGATGTGAAGAATGCTTTCCTTCATGGTGATTTGCATGAGAAAGTTTATATGCAGCCACCACTGGGTGTTGATGCCCCCTCTGGACATGTTTGTCGTCTTCGTCGTGCATTTGGTCTCAAACAGGCTCGTCGTGCTTGGTTTGAGCGTTTTGTCTCTGTCATACGGGCTCCTGGTTTCTCCCCTAGTGATCATGATCCTGCTTTGTTTATTCATCTCTCTTCACGTGGGCGTACTCTACTTCTTCTATATGTTGATATGTTGATTACGGGATATGATGAAGAACATATTTCCCATGTCAAAAAGCAACTTGGTCAACAATTTCAGATGTCTGATTTGGCCCCCCTTAGCTACTTTTTGGGCATTGAGGTGATGCATTCTGCCTCGGGCTATTACCTTTCTCAGTCCAAATACATACAGAACCTTCTTGTTCGTTCCGGTATTACTGATAATCGGACAACAGTTACACCTATGGATCTTCACTTACAGCTTCGTCCTACTAATAGTACTCCTCTTGAGGATCCCTCTCGCTATCGCCATATTGTAGGCAGTCTTGTTTATCTTACTGTTACCAGGCCTGACATTGCTCACGCAGTTCATATATTGAGTCAGTTTGTGAGTGCTCAGTTCATTTTGGGCATTTGCTTCGCGTGCTACGATACTTAAGGGGAACATTATCTCTGTGTTTATTTTATGCTCGTGATAGTCCGCTTCAACTTCATGCTTACTCAGATTCGACTTGGGCGAGTAATCCAACTGATCGTCGTTCTGTCATGATCGTCGTTCTGTCACTGGTTATTACATTTTTCTTGGTTCTTCTCCCCTTACATGGAAGTCCAAGAACCAGACAACTATATCTCGATCTAGTACATAGGCCGAACTTCGAGCACTTGCTACTACCACTTCAGAAATTATATGGCTTCGATGGTTGTTAGCTGATTTTTTTATTCCATGTGATGATCCTACGCGTCTTCTTTATGATAATACTGGAGCAATTCAAATTGCCAATGATCCAGTAAAACATGAACTTACAAAACACATTGGTGTTGATGCTTTCTTTACCCGATCTCACTGTCATCAGAAAACAATTATTCTTCAGTATGTGCCGTCGGAACTACAAGTGGCTGACTCTATCACCAAAGCACAAACTAGAGAGCAACACCGGCTTCACTTGCTCAAACTCAATGCTTCGGATCCTCCACCTCCACCTTGAGTTTGAAGGGGGTGTTAACTATTATAGGCCCAGCCCATATTCACTTAAGACCCTAAGTCTATATATATGGGCATCCATCCTCACTTGTCGTTATTCTATTCATCCAAAACCCTAAGGTTTGTAACATAACGCAATACATTATTGGCAGTTGAATATACTGATTTTTAAGTGGTCACCCTTGACACAGGCCACTTGTGTTGTGGTGTTAAAGAGATGGAACAAGTTGACTCACATATTGTCTATCAAATTGTAGCCGATTTTTCAAATTTCCATAGGTTAAGATCCAACCTTATCCTAAATTATTTAGCAGTTGGGAATTCTGAGTTCGGTCCAATCATAAATGTCAAGTGTATAACATTAAGTAGTTAAATAATTTGTGATGGACATGAGACCCTCACTATAGGCATCAGCCCGAAACCTTCGATGGATGGAGCAGAAAAACATGAGTAAATATTTAGTTGAATAATAAACTCGCGCATAAAATTGATTTAATATCTTTGAACCCATATTACCCAGAGTAGATGCACAAATCTAATTAGTTCTCTAAAGATGTATGTGAACATGTAATATGACCTGCTTAGTTTCTTTGGAGGTTCACCTGCAAACTATATGTTCCGCATGCACTATGCTCTTTCACCTTTTTCAAGGCTGTTAAATCTTGCTGGGAGGTTCACCTCTGCACATTTGTGGTACAACACTAATTTATCTGGGATTGATAAATGGCTTTGTAATAATATCTTCTGTCACAAAAGATCTGTTTGCTGCTTGAGCTTTTGCTTCGGGAATCCAACTTTCTAGAACCTAAAAAATGGTTCATCTGCTATTTTGAAGGTTGTGTTACCATATTTGAAGTCAAGGCTTAAATCTATCTACGATAGAGAAAGGGAAGCTTCTCTTCAGGCAAGTCTTTGGGGGGATAGTGATGAACAGTTTGACAACTACATTGGTCGAGGCTATAATCCTTTTGGCTCAAGGGGCAGCTCAGAGATCGAAGCATCTACTAGAGACCGTTGGATCAGGATGTTGCGGAAGACTGTTGGTGCTTGTTACCCTTGGCTGCATGCTGGAACTGAAGGTCCATGTAACATGAGTTTTTTTTAATTATATTTGATTGAACTGAGCAAAGTTGTTAGACTTTCGATGTTTAGAGTTAAAATCGTGCCCAGTTGGATTTTTAATATTTTTTTACCGTTGAAACTATTCCGTTGGTGTGTTGAGCCTCCAATAGTAATTTATGGTGTGTAATTTACGGAAAAGGGAGGTCTTTTTTTTATGAATCCATATTAGACCTTGTAGACTGACTTTAAATACTTATGGCTCATGGGTGCACAAATATCTCGGATAGTTTCTTTTGTGAGGAAAAGATGGACACGGTTTTGTAATCTTATATGTGAATTTTTGGTTATTTAGAGTAGTCTTGTAGATCTGGACATTTATCATACCTTATTAGGACTCTTAAACTTATAAAACACTTGGTTTGGTTAACTTAACTAATAAATACATTTTGAACCATTTATTTGTTAACGATTTTTCATATATGTTATATCAGATTAATCAACGATCTTCGATTCGATATCCTTATTGCATACATAAAATAGTTTTTGTAAAATAAAAATTAAATTATCTATCTACCAAAATTGGAAAATAATAAATTATCATTTATTTCTTTATTTATTTTTTATATGATAGCCTGTGATATGGTTTAGAAAAATTATTATAATACAGGACGAGCAAGTCTTACGGGTGACGGATGTCATTTTGGATAAAGATAATGATGCATTTTTTAAAGTATCTGAAACTGTAAAGTAAAACTTCTATTTTTATATTTTCAAAATCTTGCAAGTATAAATTTCTCAATTATCTCCCGGGGGTAATACATGGGTGCTGTACTACTACTAGTTGAAATTGAGTGAAACAAACATAGTGCTTAGGCTGTCATTTAATTTACGCCTTTATATGCCCATTATCTTCAAGAGATTATGAATTTGATCTTCAGTTGAACTTTTCATTTGTAATATTTTTTACAAATATTGTTAAGAGGGCTCGCCAAGTCATTAAACACAACCAAGGCTACACATATCATGGGGCATGCTGTCTGCAATTTCCTACTTGAATTTGTTTCTATCATTCTTCTGATAAAGAGAGTATTCTTGTGTGCAGGATTATCATTTGCTTACCAGCTGTTATATTTGTTGGATGCAACTGGTTTCTACTCCCTAGGATTACACGCACTTGGCATTCATGTTTGTCGAGCAACTGGGCAGGAGTTGGTACTTCTTTTAAAATGATATGGAATAGAGATGCATATTGCTCTTTCTGTGTATAGTGAAGTCTCATCTGCCTGCCTTCGTTTCCTTACATTTTAAATATTCATGAAATTGACCTTGATTTGAAGAACTTCCATTTTTCCTTTCTCTGCCTCTTGCTTCTCATGTTAACCTAACGTCTGGGTATTTGAGGACTTACTTTTATCATTCCCTTGATCTCTTGCTCGAAGTATTCATACAGGGTTTATATATAGGAGGTTCTAGTCCCTGTTTCTGCAATTGGTTCAGTATATATTTCGTAAAATCAGTGGGCAAAAACATATATTTCGCAAAATCAGTGGGCATGTGTTTTTGTGCATCTTATCCAATAATGAGTACTAAATATGCATGATAGTTGTGACTTGATTGCTCTATATTTAAGATATGATAACAGTGAGCCAATATTGTATGGATATCGCTACATATTTCTGTTTGTGGCAAATTGCACGCGCTGGTCATCTCATTTTAATTGCTGATTTTGTTCGACGTATAAAAATATTGTTGTTAGTATTTCTGTTAATGTCCTTGTATCATTTCAAAACTTTTCTTTTCAATGTCAAGACAGATGGATACGTCTTCTAGAATTTCAAAAATAAGAAGTCGCGAACGTGAGAGGCTTCGTGGGTCTCCTTGGTTAAAGGTGTGTAGCTTATTGACTTTATAGAGAGTTCTGACTCTGTTCCAGGTTGTGATAAGGAACATCTTATCTTTCATCCTAGTCTTCTCTTTAAAAATGTTCACGATTCTTCTGTAGCTAGTTTATGAATTTTTCAAGTTTCATGTTATTTGCTTTTTAGGCAATACAAGGTGGTTTGCTCAGCTGTGCATATGCCGTTCTTGACTATGCTCAGACTGGTTTGATTGCAGCTGTGTTTTTCTTCAAAGTTAGTATCTCTCTTTCTCTCTCTCGTCTAACCTCTTACATCATGTCCCACATAAATATGACATTAGGCTAGTGTAATTAGATGTTGAGTTAGAGGGCCGGTCTATTTAAATTTAATGAAAGTCTGGTGGAAAGTAATAAACCAAAATATTATGAACCTAAGAGGGATTAACTGACAAAAGAAATTGCAGATCTGGGAGTATAATTGATTAGCAAGATCGTAGGGGAAGTATTTGACTCTGAAGTTCTTAGCATATTAATTGGCTAGTCGCTAGTGCTTTGGCCCCTGCATCATACTGGTGTAATATAATGCGAAATAGGTATAATTATTGTGATGCATTAGTTGTAAGTTAAGAAATTTTGTTGATGTGTATTACTTTTAAATATGATATATGGAAATAACCTATTAATTTTTTTAACAAAAAATATTTAATTTAATGGGGGTACGAATTGTTACAATAGCCACAATGCCACAAATACAACCAAACTTAAGAACACATTATCTATTCATATAAAAAATATCAAGTTGGATTAGCTGAAAACATTTTCTATCATAATAAGCTTAGTTTTAAATGGTGAATGGCGATTTGTTCATGGTCTGGCCATGTGGTGAGAGGCGATACCTCAGCTATACGACGCTAAAATGTAGAAAAGTATAATATAGATGATGCAATTACATGTTTAAGTCCAAATGGCAAAAATAACATCAAATACTCTCAAAAAGGCAAGAACACTGACAAGTACATAACACATCTTTAGCTCATACGCCACCAAGGAAAGCAGAAAGAAACAAGAAGTTCGTTAAAACACATAGTCAAATACCAGAAAAGTAGGAACAAGCAACTGGTCTTCTTTCTTAAATTTAGTTTTTTAGTTGTCATTGAATCCTCGTTATTCTTTCCTTTCTCAATGAACTCCACGCCATCTTCTACAAATTATCATATATATTCTCCCTTTGTCTTGACACTTTGTCCACAGAAATTCTTTATGAAGTCCTTTTGACTTTTATTATTTCACATTGTCATGTAATAAAATTCAGTTTCATTTTTCCATTGACGATTTTGTGCTCTACTCTCAGAATTGATAGTAGTTCCAACATATTGTGGACTAAGTTAAAATAACTACAATTGTTAATCTACATGCCGAACTAGACTTAAATAGTTATCTATGACCAATTTCTAATAGTTGACGACTTGGGAGCTTACAAATTAGATAGAGAACAGTTGAAGTTTATAGGTTTGTGGAAAGTCCCTCATGCATTGACTACAAATATCCAACTCCATATGTTTTATGTCCTTTCTGGCTGATACGATACCTTATCAAACAGATGATGGAATGGTGGTACCAGTCTGCGGAAGAAAGAATGTCAGCTCCGACTGTATATCCCCCTCCACCACCCCCTCCCGCTCCAAAGGTCAGTGGATCACTGAGAAAGTGTTGTTTGTTCATTTTTTTTTTTTTTTGTTTTTGCTTGTTTTTCTTCATCTGCCAGGAAGCATCCTACAAAATTGATTTTACGGTCATTTCATGTCACTGTAGCAGTTCAGAGATTTTCTGGCGTAGCAAGATTGTTTTACTCAATTGACATGATCTATGTATAGCCAGCCGGTTGCTAATTTTTCTAAAATTTTGGCTTCATGGTTCGGCAGGTAATCTATAGTTAGAAGTGGATAACTAACAATCTATGTTTAGCTATGTTTCGTTGTCGCGAGACCGTATTATTTGTTGAATTAGTCAGAAAACCCAAAGAAAGCCATAAAGTCAAGGCCACTTGGAACTTCTAGGCTGAGATGTTGGAAAAGAAATAGACATAAATTTAATGGCAAACATTTTTTTTTTCTTTTTTTTGCAAATTAAAGTTGAGTGTCATAGCTGAAGGAGTGTAACATAAAGTTATAATGTAGTGTAGTAGCTGAAAAGTAATGTAGTTTATGGAGTATTATTAATTTTTTAAAATGCTAATAATGTGAGCCCATTCAAGTAGTGTGCATTAATGTGCAAATGCATTTTAGGTTATTATAATATTGTCAATCCATTCTGGTTGTTATTGTTTATATAACATAGATTAGGGTGCCAATTAGTGGAGGATTGCAATTTCGTAGATTAGCCTTGTTGATTTATTTTCCTTCTTTTATTTGCACCTAGGCTTGTATATATATGAGTGTAATTTGTACTCTCATCATATGGAATATAGAAACAGTTCTCTCTCTACATGGTACCAGAGTTCCAGAAAACCTTGAGATAAAATTCTAGCTTTCAGCTTGTTGCTTGTAAAAATTCGTTATAGGGTGAGTTTTGGGTTGCAACTCCCACCCAGGTCTGACTCCCCTAGTTTACCATCGCGAACCTACACACAAGATGACCTTAGAGCCGTCATAAGCGGAGCTATCGTCGAGATGGGCACCTTACAGCCGCCTATGGCCATAAGAAGAACATGAGAGAGCATTTGACAATTTGGGAATGCTATTGCTAGCTAGAAGATAAGAAGACTATCTCAAACAGTCAAACAGGCCAGAGAGCACTATCTGGGCTTGATAATAACTTGTATGGCATTAATGCCTCCCATTGACTTTTTCGCGTCTAAGTATCACAAGATAAGATGGTATACAATAATATCGCCGGAAATATAAGACAAAAAGGTATTGTCAGATGAGAGGTTCTCATATATTTGGTAGCTACAGAAGAGCTTTTCACACATCTCGAACTTCTTTGGGCATATATCTGGTTGAGACAGAGATCAGTATAGCCATTACAACCTGAATATATATATATATATATATATATATATATATATTTATATATATATACATATATATATATATGAAGAACTTTAATCCAATGTAAACTCAGTTCACTGGTAATTTATGATATCAACCCTGTTGCGAAAATTTAGCACTATTTGGACGTATGGGTAAGGTTGGGAACCTATTTCCTAGTGATCTCCTTTTCATGTGAGAGGAACATGACTAACTTTTATTTGTTTCATGTGATTGAATAACGCTTCATGAGTTAACACCTTCGATGACACAGGTTGCAGAGGAGGGGATTCCACTGCCCCCGGATCGTACAATATGCCCATTGTGTTTGCAGAAGCGTACAAATCCATCAGTAATGGCTGCTTCAGGATTTGTTTTCTGCTATACTTGTATATTCAAATATGCCAGTCAGGTGAGAGTTTCTTCTTCTATGTTTTTGCCATAAATTTGTTTATATTTATTTCTCTTGTTTAGGGAGTCTAAAATTGGTCATATGCTTGGTTTTCTTTTTTTTCTCTCTTTTTATTGTTCATCATATTGAATCTTGTCCAGTCTTCAATGATTTTTAGTTTCCTATAGTGAGAAGTGAGAACGAACAAAATTTTTGACTTATTAATTAAAAAAAAATATATAAAATTATCGGGTTATTAAGGATGAAAAATTTATGTTCTATATGTAGTATAGTAAAGTTTTTTCAGTTCCATACAAGACATCAATAAAGAGTATCTCCCTTGTTGTGTTGTTGAACACTGAACTTTCTTTGTTGGATACTTTTGAAGAGGTATTTCTACCAACAATTTGTCATGAACACTTTTGAAGAGGTATTTCTACCAACAATTTGTCTTGAACTTCTCCGTGAAAATCATCACCAGTGTTACACTACATATAAAACTTGGAACCCTTTAATGTTTCGGAGGCATGTAATTCCTTCTAAAATTCAAACAACAACAACAACAACATACCCAGTATATTTCCAACTTGTTGGGGCTTGGGGGTCAGTTGTACGCAGACCTTACCCTTGTAATTATACAAGGAGGTTGTTTCTGTAGCGACCCAAAGTGCATTGCGTCGTTTGATATATATTTTTTTTTCTAGAAACTTCACTAATAGAAGAAGCACTAGAATTTTATTGAGCCATTTTGATCTAGTCCATTATTAGCACTATGTCAGGAGAATTGTCAACAATGACTCTTCCAGCTCCATTTGCAATGGACATATCTTCTAAAATTCAAACATCGCACGAAAAGTATGTACTATAAGAGTATTTCCATATCTACTGGTGCACAGTGTACAAATAGGATTTACAAATGGTCTTTGCAGTTCATAATTTGAATGCTCAAAAAAGCTTTGACCAAACACCGACTATAATAAGCTTTGACCAAATTCTAACAATCCCCTTTTTTTGTGTTTTTTCTTTATATACATGCAAACTACATTCTGATGTACTGTTGCCAAATTTTTGAATGATTTTGGCATTTAGCTTTGATCTTAACTTTTAGCTTTTTTGTCCGGCTAAAATGCAATTTTGGTCTGATAAATTATGTTAAATTATGAAGGGAGCAATTTAGGTTCCACTGAAGTGACATAAATCATGTCAAGTATTGTAATTTAATAATTTGGTGCAATTTTTGCAACGAAATTTTAAATTACATTGCTAATAAATTTTTTTTCCCAAATCATATAAATTGGGAATTTTGTTTCAGCCCTCAAACTGGACTTAAAATGTTATGTCACTCTAAAATGCTACATTCACAATTTAATAGGACCATATTGCATTTTAGCCCTTTTGTCCCATATACAAACTCTTTGAAAGTTTGTGTTAAATATACTTTCTTGTTTTTCACTTTTAGCGCTCATCGAGATATATCCCGTAACGATTGTTTTGTAGTGTTGGTGACCACTAAAAATATTTTTGAGGTTTTGATTCTCCACATAAGTCACACATTATTACATTGTTGATTTGTAAGGCGCTGCAAGGAAAAAATTATTCTTTTCCATTTAAATCGTTATTTTACAAGTTTTTATGCTGGAAAGTATGTCTTTATGCCTGTTATACGGCCAGGAATTTTTATAGTTTGAAGCTAAACATTATTATTGACATTTTTGTTGGAATAATTTATCGTGCAACAGTATTCTTATGAAGAGTATTTGGTTTAGTAATTCATTTCTTTCTAGTAACTATAATGCTCCAAGGAGACCCAATGTCGCCTGAATTTACTTAAATATTGGCAATTCGTGCTGTGATAGTAAAAAAAAGTTTCCGAAAAATTTGTGTTTGCTATGTTTAAATATTTTCTCTCAGAATCATAATTTTCCAATACAACAACTCACATACGTACTTATAAATCTTTTGGTTTGTGTACTAATTACTATTCATTTCTTTTTATGTGCATCTGCATATGTATACAAAGTTTAAATGTTATCCCATGTGAGAACCTGAACATATGTACATATATCTTATAAAATCACTTATACACGAGATTAATAGTGTCCATCACTTGAGTTATCTATATCTTCTTTTTGTTATTGTGTATATTTCAAAATTCTTTTGTAGGTGAATCCTAATTTTCAAAATTCTTTGGATTGTCAATCCTTTGTCATTAGGACATCTAATTATGATTACAAATTTGCCAAGGACATTTTATACTGTATCTTCTTTATAAATAAAAAAAAGAAAAAGAAGAAACACTCTGAATTGTACGTACTCTTTCAAGCCTTTCATCTTGTTCACAATCTTGTGTTATCCGTGGATGTAGCACAAGCGCTGTCCGATCACATTAATGCCTTCAACTGTGGACCAAATTAGGAGGCTATTTCATGATGTTTAATGCATGGGGCTTTTTGCACTTCGGATGCTTTGCTGCTACTGCTTCAAAACTTACGGTTATTAAAGTTGAATTTTCACTGCAACTGTTTGCAAATTGGAGCACTTTGTACCATTGTGTTTGTCCTAAGTAATGCACACCTGTGAGATCTTGCTCAAGTAATCCTTAAGCTGCCTTTGGTGTATGATCTCCTAGGAAGATGTTATTTGTTTAGTTCGTGCAGAAGTCCACTAACGAGTTTCGGATCCCATTGTTTAGTTCGCATTTGATATAACTTATAGATTTTTCGTACTCTTTCCGAGATATTAGTTCAGTTGAGCTTTTGCGGTGTGATTGAAAACGATTAATTTTGAGCTATTGCAGTGCAATAATTGTGATGCGTGCAACACAGACGGCAGCTGCCAGTTAGTGTTGATATCAATCTATGATTTTATTATTTTTGTGTTGAAGGAGTCATATTATATGTTCTCCCAGTTAGTTTCCAAAATGTAGTGGCGTTATATGAGTTGAGGGTACTGTTTGATAGTGTTGCTGTTGATTTGCTGTTCTCATGTGATTTAATGTTGCCTTTAAATGGATGCCCTTTACCCAAGTCCGTACCCTTGTAACATTTCATGTGATTTGATAGTGTAGCTTAAGGAGGAAGAAAGTATGGAACTCTATTAAATGGATGCCCGGACCCTGGTTGTAACATCCCATTATTATATATTTTTTTTTAATTAAGCATAACTCAGTTTATTTGATAAGCATAATCATTTATATAAGTAACAAGTACAACACCCGTGTATTACACGGGTGCTTGTTAAAAAATTATTCTTAAATTTTAAAATTAATGAGAAAACTATATTAAATTTAGTTTACTTTTTTACAAAAAAAAAATATATTACTATATATTTTAAAATGATATGCGTTACTTATGACTTACATGTATTATATTATATTAGTTTTTGTAACTTATATCATATAACTACTTGAAATATAAATATATTAGTTGATAATTAATTTTATTTTTTTAATTAATATTAAAAATAATTTTATTATTGTTATAAAGATAAATATAAATTATTTTTTTTATATATTTTTATATACATACAATATAGATGTTAAATCGAAGCTCATCAAAAGAATATTAATTTGATATATTACATATGTAAAATTGATAAAAAAAATACAAAAGTTATTAACTTTTAAAATATATATACAATTCAGTAGTTATAATATAAGGAATGATATTAAAATGCAAACAATACATGAACATGACCATAAATAATCAACGTATTTATGGTAATCCAAAATCTAATTATTTTTGGTTTGGAATTAAAATAAAGTTTACCCAAGCCTAATAACAAAGTATGTAATTTTGCCACATAGGATTACGAAGCACCAGAATCAGCCACGTAGGCTCAGCGCGTTCTGGATTAATATATAGGGGGAGGGGGATGACCTTACAAGTTATTATAAATATTAACATTATTTTTATTACTATTGTTATATCAATTAAAATTGGTTGGCTAATTAACCTAAACAACAAGAATCAAATAAATAAAGAAGAAAGGAGAGTTCCTTGGTCAAGAGTTGTTACCTATTTTCTCCCAAGATAACCACCCATCTCTCTCCCCACATTATATATCCATCTGTTTTATCAAGATCTCTCTCTCTTTATCTCTCTCATTCTTTGTATCGTTCTTTTCAGTTTTGACTTTTTGTGGCTGAAGTTACGCGATCTAGACATGGTTGATGCCTGATCGAGAGAACTTGACCACGAGGACGAGCATTGTTCCCGGCTGAAGCGAGTACAACCAGCTACCGAGATTCGGAGCGAGTCCCTCACACTTGAGTGAGAATCACGACGGTCGAATTCAAGCAATTAGATCCGAGTTCTTCCTTCTTTTTCTCGGTGAAAGTTAAGGTTTCGGAGTCCAAAGCCCATTTAATTTGCGCCTTGGGTATTTCAATTAAATTCAGTTGAGAGAACCTAGAATTTTCGTGCCTTGTTGATTTATTTTCCTTAGCCGTTTGAACTCATTGAACCCTTGAATTTTCGTGAGATTTTGAGTATTTTAGTCGAGCAAAATCAATATTTTTCTCAATTTAAACACTCAGTCGATCCTTTATCGAGCCATCCCAAACCTTTGAACCATCGTCGAGACGCCCCCTCGGCCTACTTGCAGTCTGGCGTCCGTCCCGCAACATTAGCGCCTGCAGTCTCCTGTGCCAAGACGTTCCCAAGTACCGGTGCTTGCAGGCGCTCGTGCTCCTAGGTGTCTATGTTCGATGGTGATATTTGTTGGCTTCCAAGTCTTGCGATACTCGTGAGCGCTCCCAACGCGACCCGTTTGCGCAACGTACCATCCAGATCCCCTGCTCCCAATAACCTAGCTCTGCTCGCAGTGCCCAGCGCCCCAGCGCTGCAGCCAGCGTCCCAGGTGTTCCCAATCGAGGCTGCAGCTCTCGTGTGCGCTTGTAGACGTCCGGTGCCCAGCAGTAGACCCACAGCTCCTAGACCTAGGTCTCCTGACGCAACGCCTAGTGCCATCAGCAACCGAACCCCGATTTTTCTCATCGTCGAAACCGAAACCCTTACTTGAGATTTTAATTAAATAAATTAAAATTTAACAGCTATATTTAAATTATGATTTGAGTAGAATATAATTATTTATTTTAAATAATTTTACATGTAGATTTCAAGGAGTCGAGTTTGTGAGACGAGCATCGATTACTCATTCATTTTGAATTCAACAAGTCGAGGTGGGGTTATTCTTACTACGCGTTTATTATTTTTAATCGCAAGATAAAGTAATTGTGATATGCTATTATGTGGCCTTCGGAAAGAGGTTATGTGACCTTCGTGCAAATGAGGTAAAGGGCCTATAGACAAATGAGGTAAAGGACCTTCTGGAAAATGAGATAAAGGGCCTATAGCTACCTGGAGAGGGCGCTTGAAACACCCAATCGGGCGGAAGCTCGCACAATCTCATGAAAGCTTTAATTTCGGGCTCGTCGGCATAAAAGAAAGGCTTGGGACGGGCAACTACCACGACATTGGAAGCTAAGGTCATGGTAGGGTTCACTGAGGGGTCGGTACCTACGGTAATGTTCGCTTGACGAGCACTAGTTCGGAGGCAGACAAATGGAGGCCTTGAGGACGGCCATAGGAGTTAGACTCTCCTAAGGAATGTTCCTGTCAACTTCATCACGTAGTTGAAAATTTGATCTAAGGGACGTGTCCCGGGTAGGGGTAGAACATCAGTAGAATTGGGATCTAAAAAAAACACAACAAAAACAAACAAACACACGACAAACAAGCATAAGTTAGAGTTTAAGGGCGCAATAGCCGGAAAACTCATCCGCTGTAAATTTATGTTGCCGGAAAAACAAAAAAAAAAAAAAATAAATAAATAAAAACAAATGGCAAGCAAAACGAGGGACGAAAACATTGAAATACCAAGAGAAGTACGTCGCTGTCGGAAAACATGCAGATAAGACACCGGGAATTGCAGGAAGATTTTTTGCCAAATTAGGTTTTGAAAACAGGAAAAGGCAGAAAATAATGAAGGAGAAAGAAGGGGTTATTTATAGACCAATAAAGATCTAACGGTCAAAATTGAACCCTAGTTACGAAACCCGAAGGCAATGATGGTTGAGGTAAGCAAAAAGATGGACACGATATACGAGATGCGCCTCTTTAAAATCTTGCTCGGACGAGACGCCATACGGGTAGCTTTACAATTTGGGTTGAGGAATTGCGACAGGAGCTCGGCAATTTGGACATTTCAACCACAGTGACAGTTCAAATATTACAATTATAGCGCAATAAAGAATGGCGACGTGACCTCGGTAGTTTGGATTTTTTAATCATAGTTTGGCTGAGGAATTGCGACAGGAGCTCGACAGTTTGGACATTTCAACCACAGCTCAACAGTTTGAATATTACAATTACAGCTAAGTTAAGAAATGACGACATGAGCTCGGTAGTTTGGATTTTTTAACCATATTTTGGTTGAGGAATTGCGACAGAAATTTGGCAATTTGGGTATTTCAACAATGGTTCAACTGTTCCGCATATTATTATTTTGGATGTAACTTGAATTATCAAACAAGTCTATTTAGTTAAAAGGACAATAGCTCGTTCAATAATG
>CACSLK010002554.1:3268556-3285542 GCA_902706635.1 Striga hermonthica
AGCTCATCGGATCGTCTCGGACCTTCGGTAGGTGAGTTGGACTCTTCGGACCACTCCGGAACCATCTTGGACTCGAACTGGGACTTCTGGACAAAGGTGGACCGGTTTGGTGTGCTGCTGGACCGCCTGGACCGGTCTGGAACACACTGAACCAATTTGGCAGCTTCCTAGGCCCGCTGGACTGCTCCTGGGACGAGTTAAGACGCACTGGGCCGCTTTCCACGCTATTGGGCTTATTGCGTCGCGAACTGGGCCGCACAAGGTGAACAACTGGGCCGCAAGGCAACTGGGTAATGCACGCGGGCTGGATTGGGCCGAGGAGATGCGCATATGGGCCACGGAGATGGGCTGGGAGCACGCGGGCTGGCACCGGGCTGGATGTGGGCTTCGCGGGCTGGGATCTGTGAGAGGCGCGGGCCTGGACGCGGGCCACACTGCCCGCGCGTTTCTTCTATTCTCCTGGCAACAAAAAATACTCCTATTTTCGCAAGGAGAAGGGATCGAAATTGCGACCTCCGCACGGAAAGACCGCGTCGCACGGGAAATATGAGAAGGGATCAAGTACCTAATCTCGAGCTGGAAATATATTTATTCGACGGGATACGAATAACAACCTTCATCTTCTATTGTATGACCTTTACACGATCTCTAATAAATCTTGATGGAGCGATTTATTAGATTTCCCAAAACCTCTTGATCATCTTCTTCTAAGACCTTACGGTGCTAACTGAATTTTCTCTCGAAGAAGAATATATCTCGCTTGAAGAGGCCGAATTTCTCCAGCCCTTCGGGGAGAAAAAACGTGTAAAGCTTGTCCAAGAGTTTAGGGGACTTAGTGTATTTATAGGCTACAATAGGGACCTAAAGGAGGTGCTAAATATGGGCTTATTCCTTTAGGTTTAGGAATCCTTATTATCTTCCATCTCCTTCTCCCATCTAGGATAATATTCCTAATAATTAATTACCTTCTAGAAGACTCTACAGTCTCCTAACCCTAGGTAATATTCTAGAAGGAATATTCCCATCCTTAGGGAATTATGGAATATAATTAATTCCGAATTTAGGAAACCTAATTCTACTCCAATTAATAATCTAATGTAGGAAATATATCTCCTACTAATCTTCATCTTCTAGAAGACTCCTTAGTCTCTTAATCCCTAGAGAAGATCCTAGTAGGAATATTATTTTCCTAATTAAATTAATTAATATGGAATAAAATTAATTCCTAATTCCTAATCTTGGAATTAAATAATAAAACATTCCACTAGAGTAATATTATTGCTCTCCCCATTTAGCTCCGAATTACAATTAATTCGTTTCCACTGATTAAATATATTAATCCAATTGATCGATTTATCTCCCCATGTTTAAGATATAACGTCTGTTGATTAATTAAATTACTGACAAAATAATTAATCAACTTCTTATTTATTTCCGAAACTAGTACCACTAAAATCCTTAATCATTATGCCGGATAACACATCCGCCTGCAGGGCTTGACATAATATTCCTTCCTGAGCTCATTTCGGGGACGTCATCAACCCAGCGCACTGGGACACAGTGACCGTAAATAATTTATAACGGCACATCATGGAAACACACTTATTTACCAAAATACCGAGTATGTCATCATAGCAGAATAGGAATCACCCTTGATAAATCAAATAAATAAGTAATGAATACATATGCCCATTTTATATTATCTTACAGCTTAAGAGTACGCATCAATTACTGAAGGTCTAGATTACAACAACGGTCAGTGAGTCTCATAATCTTATCCTTCCATGGTCCTGTTCAACACTTAACATAAGTGCTAGTGTAATCCTTCAGTCAAAGACCAACTGAATCAAGAATACACTACAGTCTTTTTCCAAGTGGGGTCTCACTGCCAGTCTAGACTGTGAACGAATAGTTTAGTCTTATAAGGAACTGATAGGTGATCTTTCTGTTCGAAACTCTTCGAACCACACTACCTCAATATAAGACATGGATTATGATTGCATAAATAAATAAACTGCAAGCATATGTACTTTGACCGAAACATGATGGCCAGATCAAAATGGAATTGATAGAATCTGTAAATAGGAGCTTTTACAGCATACCTCTAACACTCAGAATATCTTATCTCGACTCCTTGGAGTACTCGACTGGTATAGTATATAGGCTGCTGGAAGCCTCCTTCTTCTCGCAGTAAAACCGAACTCATCAAAACCATTCCCACCGAGATGTATAACACTAATTCGTCTCCAGGATCGGGTTTTGTTTACAAAGGCAACTCGCTCAAGAATTCTTTCAAATTTTCAAACGCCACCTGAGCTTCTTCACTCCACATGAAAGTCGATTTCTTCTTAAGTAGCTAGAAGAATGGGAAACTTTTCTCCGCGGCCCGAGCAATAAACCTGCTTAAACCCGCAATTCGACCAGTCAGGACTTGCACCTCCCTGATATTCCTTGGTGGGGGCCATATCGAGTATGGCCTTCACCTTATCTTTATTTACTTAATCCCTCTCTCCGTAATGATATACCCTAGGAATCGTCTCGCCTTCACTCTGAAGGCACACTTGCTTGGATTCAACTTCATTCTGAACGCCCTAAGGGTTTCAAATGTCTCTCTCAAGTCGTCTGGATGTGAAATCAAGTATTTGCTCTTTACCAAGATGTCGTCGACGTCCACCTCCATATTTCGTCCAATCTGGGCTTTGAACATTCGGTCCATCAACCTCTGATAAGTTGCTCCTGCGTTTTTTAGTCCAAAGGGCATGACGACATAGCAGTATGTCCCCTTACTCGTTACGAAGCTCACTTTGCTTTGGTCCTCCGGGGCCAAGGGAATTTGATGATACCCTTGAGATGCGTCCATCATACTTAGCAATTCATAACCAGCCGTGGAGTCGACTAGCTGATCGATTCTTGGTAAGGGATAATGATCTTTGGGACATGCCAAATTCAAATCGCGAAAGTCGATGCACATGCGCCATTTGTTTAGTGCCTTTCTTACCATAACTGTATTCGATATCCATTTAGGGAATTGGATTTCCTTTATGTGCTTGGCTTTTAGCAGCTTGTCTACCTCGACTTCGATTGCCTTGTCGATCTTAGCCCCATGATGCCTGAGTCGCTGCTTTACGGGTTTTCTGAGGGGGTCGACATTGAGTTTGTGCTCCATGACTTCTGGGTCGATTCTCGTCAACTCATAAGGGGAAAAGGCAAATGGCCCTGAATTCCTTCAACAACTCTACCAACGGTCTGCGTAATTCGACCTCCAACTCTCTCCCAACTTTGGTGGTTTGGTCCTCCCTCTCCCCGATTTCAATCTCCATCAATTCTCCATGTGGCTCGAGGTCACTCCCTCTTGGCCTTTTTCATTCTACATCGGCTTTTTCCCTTCCTTGATCTCTGCTCGCTGGTTGGCTTTTACTGCTATCTGATAGCAGGTTCTCGACAGTTTTTTATCCCCTCGAGCCTCTCTGACTCGATCTCCTACGGGAAACTTCAATTTCATATGATAAGTTGATACCACCGCTTAGAACGCGTTCAATGCTGGCCTCCCGAGAATCACATTGTAGGCTGAGTCGATATCCACTACCACGAATCTAACCATTTTGACTTTCTGTAAGTCCCCTTCTCCCAGGATGACTGCGAGCATGGTTTCTCCTAAGGGTGCGACTTCTGAGCCATTGAACCCAAAGAGCGATGTGTGTAGGGGTGTTAGTTCGAGGTCAAGCTCTATCCTCTTGAGGCAATCATAGAAAATCACGTTCACAGAACTCCCGGTGTCGACAAACACCATTTGTACCTCGTAACCCGACACTTGGGCAGTGATCATTAGAGCATCATTATGTGGCCGACTTCGCCTATATCTGCTTGGCCAAAGTTCATCACCGGGCCGTTCTCGTCGACTTGCTGCACCTCGGCTTTCCCGTGGCGCCCTCGAGCGTATGCCTTTCTGGCTCGATTTGAATCTCCGTCAGTCGGTCCTCCGAATATCATATGAATTACCCCTCTCTTTTTGGGGGAGTTCCTCCTTCTCAGGTGTTCTCGCCCTCTTGCAAGGGCTCCTGCTTTTTTCCCTTCGCCGAGTGGTCCTCTCTGGATCCTTATAAATGAACTCCTTCAGATGGCCTGCTTTGATCAGCCTTTCAATTTCGTCCTTGAGGTGTATGCAATCGTCAGTGTTGTGCTCGTAGTCTTTGTGGAATTGACAATCTAGGTTTCTTTTGGGCTTTGTTGGTCCATCCTTTCTCGTCCGAGGCCATCTGACGACTGTGTCTTGGATCTCTTTCTCCATCACTTCCAATATTCTCTCTTGCGGAGCCGACAAGGGGGTGTATTGAGTCGGCCTCCACCCTCTTGACCGTCCCTCCCTCTCTGCTCTCGGGATCCTTTCCTCTCTACCGCTGAGTTTGGTTTTTTATCCTTCTTCTCGTCTCGGGGTTCTATTTTCGCCTTTGCTGCTTGTAAGAAGTCAGCTTCCGGCTCCTCGACATTCATGTACTTGGTACACCTTCCCAAGACTTCATCAAAAGTCCTCCCAGGTCGCTTCGCCAGGGAGTTTCTGCACAACCCTGGAGTAATCCTCTAATGAGTCCACCCGATTTAATCTCCTCAGTGGCCGAGGGCACGTCGACACATGCCCGCGTGTACCTCGCCACATAATCTCGCAATGTTTATCCTTCCTTCTGTTGCATACCTATCAAGATAAGGTAAGATTTTTTTTGGGCCTTCACACTTGCGAACTGGTTTAGAAAACTTGAGCTAAATCCGTCAAAGTTCCTGACTTCTCCCGGGGGCAGTTGGTGGAACTAGTCTTGCGCGGTCCTCGCAGAGTCGTCAAGAACGCTCGAAATTGAACAGGATCATTGTAACGATGCAACACCGCCATGTTCTCAAAACTCCTTAGGTGTCGAGAGGGATCAGTCAACCCATCGTACAAGATATTAAGCTCTCTAAACCCCTGGGGTAAGTCGGCATCTAGAATGTGTTGCGAGAAGGGGTGTCCTCTCGAGCTCCCCGTTTTCCTCCCCTCGACTCGAGCCTACAAGTCTCGCACCTGAGCCATCAGTATTTCTAGAGTATTGTCTCTCGCTTGTGGGTTAATAGTTCTGACAGAGGATTCTTCCTCGTCCACTCTCCTGCTCTGCCTTTCATGGGATTGTTCTTGTTGTTCACGCTCAGGGGGTGGTTGCTCGATCCGAGGTTGCTCGACCCTGGGTTGTTCGACCCTGGGTTTCTCGACTTGCGTCTGCTTAAGTTGGGCCGCCACTGCCTCAGCAATAATTTTTTGCATCTCGCCTCTCGTCATGGTCATTGTATGTTCCTCGACTCAGGGTTGTGGCATCGCTCCCTGCTCAAGTAGCCCAGGCTGCCTCCCCAAGCTCAGAGATGTCTCGGTCGATTCCTGCCCGTCGACTCCTCCATTCGTGCCCTTCACGTGGCTGGGCCCTCCTTGCATGAACACTCGGATTTTCACCTCAGGTGGGGTAATAGGCGTCTCCTTCTCCACACGCACTCCTGACGGCGCGTGTGCTCCGAACGGTGGGAAACCAAACAATTGAAGTGGTGGCCTGGGGTTGGGAATCAGCGGAGGCCGCTCGTCTATCCACGTTCCCCTGAAATCCTCGCTCAAATTCCTCTGCAGTCCTTCCTTCTCAGCCATTAGAGGCAGATCGGCGCTAGGTGCAAAGCTCTTAATTCCTTCAAGAACTCCCCACAGACGGCGCCAAAATGATGGGTCTGCTCTCATATCTAGAGAGAACTGGTAGAAACGAGCCCAGATCTGCCTAATTCACCTTCGAACCGTTGCTAAACCGCGAGAATACCAACAAAAACTCAACTCCGAAGGTGTCTCCGGCGTAGAGCCTCCGACGCTCAAGTCAGTACGTGAGAGAGATGAAGAGAGGCTGCTCTGAGAGAGCAGCAGCCATAGAGGAGAGTATGGAATGAAAGAGTTACCTTAGCTCCTTTATATAGAAGCAGAACATTTACCTGAAGTCCCCAAAATGCCCTGGCCGACTTATGTGAAATGTCCAAAATACCCTGGTCGGTTCATATTTCGTCCACCTCATAGTCAGCATCTAGATTCCTTCTTATCCTTGGCAGCTCTATTATGATATGTTGAAGTATATAGGAGTCGTCGTAGGTCTCAGGGCCTCGAGGCGTCATGAGTCGAATCTGGGTATTGTCGAGTCGACTCAGGTCATTTTTTAACATTTGTAGATGTTGCGCCTATCCGTCATTCTGAAGGAAGTCGACTTCTGGAGGTCGACTTGTGGAGGTCGACTAGAGAAGCACCCGGAAACTGTTAATCTGTAGACAGTTTTCAGGAAATTCATAGAAAGAGTCGACTTTGCGGAAGCCAACTCGATGATGTCGATTCACATGGCTATCGTTCGATTGGGGTATTTAGGTCTGAACCGCTATGCCACAGTATGGCTATATCAAAGAGTAAACTCATGACACATCAGAACAATGATTCAGCAAGTACAAGCATTGACAACCTCGAAGGTTTGATTCGTTTGTTGGCATTCCAGCACCACAATCAATAAGCATTCACCCTCCATCACAATCGAAAAACAAAGGTAGTGGGAAAAGGATTAAATCTGACAAGGAGAAATCGATTGTAAACTCACAGAAAAAACGAAGAATTTGCAAGTCATGTGGTGAGAGAGCAGGACACAATGCACGACCTTACCCTAAAAAACAACTACTAGAGGTAAAACACAATCCTAGTGTAACATTCAGTGTGCACGTATGTATATGAATATTACGTCTATGCTCGTGACATAATTTTTTTTATATATATATTATGATTATTGCAAGACAATTACTGATAGCATCAAAATTGCGTCTTGGAAAATTTAGGTATCATTTTTTAATAATATGTGTTAGAATACTGTTACAGGACCGTTATTTGCACACTCGCACATCTAATTGTATTCGATCATCAATTTTGTATAATAATTCGAAAAAATCTACAAATGCAGGCACCAAAGTGCTAGAGAACCCAGTCGCACGTTGAAGGACGACACTTTTATTTCGTTTATATAACGCGTTTAGTTTGACTATTTCCATATTCCATATCAATCTTTACAAACATTGCTTATGTATTGTCATCACAAATATTTGATTTGAAATATTTCTAAGACGCATCACATTGTTATTACACGTGTTGTCGATTTTATTTATCTAATATCGATAATATGGTTTCAGGTTGTGTGCACAACAATACACACGGGTTGCACATTACAGATAGACAACATGCACATTATACATATTGTGTAATAATTATTATGTTGATATATCTATATCAGCATGGTTTCAAGTTGCATGCACAACAATACACACATTGCACATTACAAAAACAACATGCACATTATATATAGCGTGCAATTACTGTGTTGATACATTTTTCGTAAACACACATTGTGTGTTACCGGGATATGTATGTGGAAAATTTTATATGACCACACATATTTGTGTATACATGTGTAACTGCTTAAAATCGGCAAACACACGAACAAAGAACGACAATAAAAAATAACAGAAAATACTCATGAAACTACTCGTACGACGGTGGCATATTCAGATATAAGTGATACTCAGTTCATGTTGCATATTACTATATAATATGTCCCACGATACACATACTCATACTGTAATTGCACTCGACGTCAATATATTACACGTACTACAAATTAAATACAACTAATGTCGATGCCCACACACGACTATCGCATCCCAATATATTATAAGTATGTTATAAGTATAGTTAAATCGATAGTTGCATGAAATTTACTTGTACGAAATAATATCATGAAGTCACTAACTTCAATGGTCGTGTAGTGCACGACAATGACATTTACATGGCACAATACATATGGAACACTTGCACATTATAAATGATATGAACACCTCAAAAACCAACATAAAAATTCACCTTTTTTTCCCCTTAAATTTCCATACATAAACTGAAATCAGGTCCAAAAACATTCACACAAAAGAAACCATGTCACAACCATCCACAATTCCTAGAATGTCATCAAAACAGGAAACACTAAAATTGTTCAACCGCCTCATTGTCGGGTAGATACTAATAAAACGGTAGATACTAATAGGAGTACTAAGACAAAATATCAACAACATATGCAATTCAACAATGCACAGTAACCGATGCAATATGCTCCTTATTTGCCATAAGCGATGAGTGGAATCTCTTCGATTCGGCGAGATTGGTTTCCTTTACACCGTTGTTACGAGCACAAGCTATGACGCAACTATAACGCTTCCTCATGACCTTCAGTTGTTCTTTATCGCCCCTCTTCAACTTTTGATTCCACCCTTTAGCGATAACACCTTTGAATGTCTCCATGTGGCGCATTGTGAACAATCCAATGTCCGCCTCGTCAACCCCATCTGTCCACGCTACGTCTATGACGTCAAGAACAGCTAGCGCGACCACTTTGGTTTTCTTCACCAGTTTTTTCTCGCCTAGATACTTCGAGAGTGATTGTCGTTGTATTAAATCAAACCATTTATAAATAAATAAATACGACGCATACAATCATGTGTACATACAACAGTCATGAGTGTATTATCATGTTACTAGCAAATCAGCACGTGGCATGAGGGCTCACTTAACCGCAGCATCCTTACAGTTACTGACATTGTCTACTATCGTGAACTTTTGGTGATCCGGCGCTACACAAAACAATCCCACAAATCTCCAATACAATACCGGAAATAAAATCTGCAACGTAGAAATAAGTAAATTATTTTTTATGAAACATTACCATAAACCGAGTAGTCAAGCTGTTTGTCTTCTTTATACATATGATAAAAATAATAGTAACAATAATAATAATTAAACATCAACACAAACACGTGCTGGCAAAGGACACTGACCACCAAAATCTGCTTTAAGTCGTAATCGGACATTCGCTCAATTTCCGAATCTAGCAACTGAGCGAACTTTTTGTAGCTCAGATCCTTCTTCCGTTTGCCATCAAAAAACAACTACAAATCACAACATTAAGTAGAATTCACAATTGACTTTACACATAACATATTCACGCATGCATGCATATTTATAGAAACATGACAAAAACATAAAAGAAAGGTACACTCCGAATCAATTAATATACCTCGTCACATGGAGACGTGGATGCAAAAAAAACACGTTGCCGCACCACGACTCCTGAATTTTTCATTGTGGTTCAGGATTACAGACCACAAATCCAACATTTCTTTTGTAATTGGGGTATCTGGCATTAAACATGTCGTAACCGACTTCTGTGCAGAATACTCTGATGATTGGAAGATAATGACGTCGATGCACGTGATCGTAACCATGCATACAGTAAATGTATATTGAAACTGATTATTAATACGCTACTACACTAATTATTAATATCGAAGATAACTAACTAAAAAAACACGTACCCATCAGTAACATCACTCTTCAGAACCCAGCTGGCAATCATCTCTTCCTGCCCATCGAGCTTTTTAGCCACATCTATTTCTCTCTGCCAATAAGGCGATTTCAATGCACTGGTCGGTCTGGCCCCCCTCTTCAGTCTTGGAGACATGCGTACGTCATCACCACCATAAAAAACAACAGCTTTATCAGCTTTATCTGAAAAAAAGGACAACATCAAAAAATGAATAAGCACACCACATACAACATTCAACAACTACATAAACAAATATCATATATATACAAGTATACCTTTAGTTAATGTAGCTACATGCTCATTGGCTTGCACTACCAATTTTTTGTCAACAGTGACTTTGTTAGGTTTGTCAGATGAACCACCTGCAACTTTATATATGAACATAGTGGTATAATGCAATTGTTGCGTGCACACTAAGATGGTATAGATGATACATGCACATTAATATATGCAATTCTAATAACACGTACCTATTTGAGCATCTACTACAGAAGTCATGCCGACCAAGTGGTGAGATCTCTCACGTACAGGAGTCGCATCAGCAGCCTCATCCGATGACAATCCCAAACTGAAGCTGGGAACATTGTCTTGCATCAACAGCCTCTTGAAACGGTCGCGTTATTCTAATGCCTTCATAACATTGTCTATAGATGCTACTGTTTGAGTATCGTTACAAAATGCGTCGTCCGCTAACTGAGACACAACACCAGTCACATTGTTCTGCTTCACATTTATTTGCAGAATCAGTGCGACATTTTTGACTTGACGCATGGTTGTTCGGATTATCATTGGGCACTTCACGGTACACACCATGAAGCTTCTGTGCAGCATCTTGCATTTTCATAAAATTCTCATCACACAATAGAACTCGCGGCGCTTTGTCTACCAGCTGTAATATCTCGACATCAGTTGTAGCAAGAAGACGAGTTTGGATGCAAACTCCTGAACATAGGCCTGTAGAATACAAAATGCACAATTATGCATACCATATAGCACAATTTTACACCAGGTAATGCACAATATAAAATCGAAAAATTAAAAAATACGAAAGGCGGAAAACTATTGCTGTTCTGTAAAAAAATCAAACTTAGATGACAAAAATATACAAAAATACGCAACACATCTAGCCAAACATTACAATATTGATTGTGATGTGGGATATTACATCATTGGTTCAAGCACCTACTATTATTCTAGTGAGGGCACGTGGCTTAATGATCGAGCATATGGATAATCGATCAGAGGCTGAGGAATGGGTCAACGGAGTAGTAAGGAAATGTGGCCAAGGCAGTTACGACGTGGGGCAGACCATTATCCATGAAAACAGATATAAAGAGGTATCGACAAGAAGGAGAGAGGTACGCGACTTATAATTTTTCACCAATCATACAAAACTGAGAAAAAGACTAACTTAGGCATCGGAGGGCCAAGCCGGAGATACCTTCCCTCCGACACTGGCTTTTTTGCAGGCACTCAGGACAATTAACCGGCGTGGAAGACGAGATCGCAAAAGGGCCAACCGGTTCGAGATAACATTTGATACCATTTTGGCGCCGTCTGTGGAAACGGACCAAGAAGCTTTTGCTTTACAATATCTAAAGCTATGACGAACGGGATTCCAAGGAAAAACTTGCAGTCATCCTTTGAAAATGCATGGACAGAAAAGAGGCTGATGGGGGAAGGTCCACCACCAGGATTTGCCGGAACATCACAAACATCGGGGAGTCATCCAACCATAGCCCAGGGTGGAGGAGATCCGACAACTATAACCCAAGGCGGAGGAGATCTGGCAACTGTAACCCAGGGTAGAGAAAATCCGGCGGTAGTAGCCCAGGGCGGAGGACAGCCGGTGATGCCTTCCGCAAATAGAGAGAAGGATAGGGTGGTTGAGCCACCATCTCAAGCAAATCGGGTAATAGCGCAAAATGAAGGAGCTAGAGCCCAACCCGTACCACCATTGATGGCAGATTGACCTCCGGAACAACAAGTAGTGATTCTGACTAAAGAGCAGCTAGAACAAATGATAGCCAATGCTACGGCTCGAGCAGTACGGCAGATAACGGCTAGTCAATCTCAAGCAACAGTTGCCCCAACGATGATGAGTGAAGCCAACGAGGAGAATACGTCTAGCCATAGAGAAGAACCTCCTCACAGAGGAGAAATAGAGAGGCTGTTCGAGCAAGTGAGGCAGTTGCAGGAGAGAGTCGATGGTCGGCCATCTAGTCGAGTTAGGGGACATCCTTTTTCAACCCGAATTTTGGATGCACCACCACCAGGGAATTTCAAGGAGACTCATTTGGTATTTGATGGAACAACAGGTCCATCGCGATATGTTCGAACTTTTGAGAACATGGCAGTTTTGCATGGTTATTCAGAGGCTGTGAGCTGTAGGGCATTCTTGTCGACGCTAAGGGGAGGTGCCTTAGACTGGTTCAACCAGCTCTCCCTAGGATCGATTAGAGATTTCGAGGACTTCACTAACAAGTTATTGAACCAATACTCCAGCTCTGTCTCCCAAGAGAAGACATACCTTACTTTAATGGCGATGAGACAAGGGGAACATGAGTCGCTCCGAAAATATGTGGCTAGATATAATCAAACATGCTTAGAAATACCTTCGGCATCAGATGAGGTGAAAGCAGGAGGATTAATCCAGAGCCTTCGAGCCGGACCTTATCGGACATCCTTAGCTAAAACACCTACTCCATCTTATGAAGATATACTGAAACGATGTAAGAAGTACATCAACCTGGAGGAGACAGAGGAGGAGTTCTCAAGACTGGAAAATGTTGCTCGACAAGAACATAAGAAAGGGAGGCCATCTTCTCCCAGAAGGAGTCCTCAGCCGAAATCATCTCCTAGGAAAAGGTCACCAAGGAGGGATAATCAGGGAGGACCAAGTAATAACCGCAGTGACAAATGGGTTGATCTACCATTTGTGGCTCGAGGAGAAAGATTCAATAATTTCGCACCACTAAACGCTAAGATGGGGGAAGTCCTAGTGGTAATGGAGAAAAAGTTCGGGGAGAAGGATATTTCCTGGCCAAGATCTCGTTTTGAAGGCCCTACCCAACCCAAATCAAGAAGATATTGCCGCTTCCATGAAGACTATGGTCACACAACGGACGATTTTTGTCACCTAAAAGATGAGATCGAGAGGCTGATAAGTACAGGGCATTTGAAGGAATTCGTATATCATGATCGAGTAGGGAGGAAGGAGAAAAGGAAGTGCAGAGAAGACTCGGGAGGAGGGAGCGGCGACGATGAGCCTAAAGATGACCCACGCGGAGACAAGATCGATCAGGCAGGACAGAGAAAAAGAGGGGATAATGGCCAGCCCCCCATAAAAAGAGGTATGGTGTTCATGATCTCAGGAGGTCCTACTGATGGAGATTCGAATCATGCTCGTAAAGAATACACGCGATCGATAAAACGCAAGAGAAAAGAAGTTAACTTGACCACTCGAATGCCCACAATAAGTTTTCGAGCAGAAGATGTGGGAGGAGTGGTAGTACCTCATAATGATGCGTTGGTAATCACGACTGAACTTGGAGGTTTCGATGTAAGAAGAGTTTTCGTCGACACGGGAAGTTCGATCCATATCATGTTTTATGATTGCTTCGCCCAAATTAATCGAGAGCTTAGCCTGGAATTGAAGCCGATAACCAAACCATTATAAGTGTTCAATGGCAGTGAGGTCACACCAATGGGGGAAGTTAGTCTAACGGTCGCTTTAGGATCAGGGCCCACAAGGAAAGTACGGATGGTTCGATTTATGGTGGTCGCAGCTGAATCATCTTGCAACGTGATTATGGGATGAACTTGTTTGAATGCCTTCCAGGCTATTGTATCCACATATCACATGATGATCAAGTACCCAGTAGGAGAAGGTGTGGGTTAAGTGTCAGGTGATCAACTCACCTCGAGGAGTTGTTATCAAACCACAGTGAGCAATAACAGGCAGCTGTCAAAGAAGCAGTACCAAACTTGCAATAATGTATCGGGTCGAGTGAGATCTTCGAGGTCCAAGGAAGATAAATCTCAGGCTGATAAAGGCAAAGAAAAGGCGAATATCCAACCCGGGGAAGAGACTGAAGAATGTCAGATGGTGGAAGGAAGTGAGGATCAGAAATTTAAAATTAGAGCGGACCTGATCGAGCCAATTAAGTCCAGACTGATAAGCCTCATTCGAGAATTTTCAGACGTCTTTGCCTTCACCACGGAGGAGTTAACAGCCATTGATGCAAGGATCATAGAGCATCGATTAAATATTGACCTCGCCGTTAAGCTAGTGAAGCAAAAGAGGCGGCACCATGGGGCAGAAATGGACAACATTATTGAGGAGGAAGTGAGAAAGTTGCTAAAGGCTGGGCACATTAAGGAGATTCAATTCCTGGAATGGTTATCGAATATGGTAATGGTGGCGAAGAATGAAGGAAAGTGGCGGATGTGCATCGACTTTAGGGACCTGAATAAAGCCTGTCCGAAGGATTTATATCCTTTACCCAGGATCGACCAACTTGTGGACTCCACAGCAGGATGTGAATTATTGAGTCTTATGGACGCGTCGCAGGGCTATCACCAAATACCTTTGGCAAAAGGAGACCAAAAGAGAGTAAGTTTTGTGACAAGTCGAGGTACGTATTACTATGTCGTGATGCCCTTTGGTCTCAAAAATGCTGGGGCCACTTATCAGAGGTTGGTGGATAGGATCTTCGAAGATCGGCTGGGAAGAAATATGGAGGTATATGTAGATGATATGATGGTGAAGAGTAAATTCGAAATCGACCATGTGGCAGATCTGAGAGAGACATTCTTGTTGCTGACAAGATACAATATGAAGCTAAATCCCAATAAATGTTCATTTGGGGTATGGTCAGGGAAGTTTCTGGGATACTTGGTGACCAAGAGGGGGATCGAGGTGAACCCATAAAAGGTTCGAGCAGTAAGGGAGATGAAGCTGCCTACTAAGGTGAAAGAAGTGTAGATTCTAACAGGCCGGCTTGCTGGGCTGAGCAGATTCATCTCGAAAGTAGCGAAAAAAAGTGGACCTTTATTTAAGACACTAAGGAAAAGCACCAAATTTCGGTGGACCGACGAAGCTCAAAATTCCTTTGAAAAACTGCAGGATATGCTGGCTAATTTGCCATTATTGGCCAAGCCGATACAAGGAGAGGATCTGATACTATATATTTCGATTGGATAAGAGGCTGTGAGCTCAGTTCTGCTGCGGGAAGAAGGGGTTGCTCAACTCCCGATCTATTATGTTAGTCGAGTAATGCAAGGTGCTGAGCTGATATACTCAGAAATTGAGAAGTGTGCCTTGGCAGTAGTGGTGGTGGCAAGGAAGCTGAGACCATACTTCTTGAATCATCGAGTGAAGATCAGAACCAACATGTCTCTGGGAGATATCCTGAGTCGACCATCTATATCTGGTTGACTAGTTAAATGGGCAGTCGAGCTAAGTGAATACTCTACTATATACGAACCAAGGAAAGCTATTAAAGCCCAGGTGTTAGCAGACTTTATACAAGAGGGCACGAGGACAGGAGAAGAGTCTAAAGGGGTATGGCAAGTGTTTGCCGACGGGTCTGTCTCGAAGGTTGGAGCAGGATTAGGTATTGTTATTATCTCGCCCAAAGGAGACGATCTGGAGTTCTCGATAAAGGTAGAGCCGCGAATGTCCAACAATGAGGTTGAATATGAAGCAGCTATTAAGGGTGTGCAGTTGGCAATGGCAGGAGGCGCTCGGAAAGTACAACTCCATTCTGACTCACAGCTGGTCGTAGGTCAGTGCCAAGACGACTTCGAGATTAAAGAAGAGAGGATGCAAAAGTACGTAGACCAGATGAAGCGGTCACAGGAGGACCTGGATTCCTTAGAGTTCATACAAATTCCTCGAGGGGAGAATGGTCGAGCAGACTTCCTGTCGAAGATAGCTCAAAACCTGGTCGACTGCAATAGTAGGAGTGTCACGCTGCTTCATCTCGAAAAAAGTGTGATAGAAAGGGAAGTCGCCATGGTGGAAGAGGCAGAGGATTGGAGATCTCCTATAGTTGCGGAGTTAAAATAGAAAAACGTTAGGACTATGCGACGATTTTTTACACATGGCGATATTCTCTACAAGAGATCGTATGATGGGCCTCATCTACGGTGTATAAGTAAAAGAGAGGGGCACAGCATCTTGATAGAGGTGCACGAGGGAGTGAATGGTGACCACAGCAAGACAGGATCTTTGGTAGCGAAAACACTTCGAGCTGGATACTTTTGGCCATCTATGAAAACTGATGCCGAGGAGATCGTTAGAAGATGTCTGAGTTGTCAGAAGCACGGCCCCTTGTTAGACCAACCAGCCGAAGAGATGGTTACAATGAGCGCGCCAATCCCCTTCGCTCAGTGGGGAATGGATTTGGTCGGGCCACTACCACAGGGAACCGGACAACGGAAATTTCTGATCGTGGCTGTGGACTATTTCACAAAGTGGGTAGAAGCTGAACCACTCGCAAAGATCACAGAAGAAAAGTGCGCGAGTGGTGCAAAGAAATGAACATAGAGCAACACTTCGCTTCGGTCGCTCACCCACAAGCTAACGGGCAAGTCGAAGTCACCAACAGGATTATCCTAAATGGGTTGAAGGCAAGGTTGGAAAAAGCGTCTGGGGCTTGGGTTGACGAACTTGACTCAGTGCTATGGGCGTATCGCACTACACCCCGATCGACCACTAGAGAAACCCCTTTTAGCTTGGTGTATGGAATGGAAGTGTTACTGCCCATCGAGGTGGAATCAGAGACGCAGAGGGTGAATGCGTTCAACATGGAACAAAACGAAGAGATGATAGTAGTGGCCCTTGATACTATTGAAGAGTTGCGCGAAAGGGCCTCAATCAGGATGGAGGCCTATAAGAAGAGGATAGAAGCTGCTCATGACAAAAAGATCAAAAGGCGGAGTTTCCAAGTAGGAGATCTTGTATGGAAAAGGATCGACGTATTAAAGCACGTTGGGAAGCTGGAGCCAAATTGGGAAGGTGTTGGTGTTATATACTTAAGCTTTGCTTTAGTGGATATTACACTTGTTATTTCTTGATGGATGAGAATTATGTTTGGTTAAATAAGTTCCACGTTCTGTTGTTTTGTATGTAGATAAGTGGGTCGTCATCGGGCGTACCGAAGATCACTATATCAGTTACTTGCGAAACAAGAATCATTGGTTCACAACCTAGATGGAATTGAACAACCCATCAGAACGGTTCTAGTGTCAACCGCACGGTTTGTCTTGACCGATTGGTTGCACTAATACATTTATGTATTGAACAGGATCCCAGAGAGGGATGTTCGTTTTATACTGATCATCGTAAACGAACTAGGTCTCAGTTAATTATTGCGTGCTCTTAACCCGTAAGATATTAAATAGGCATGTGTACATAATTGTTGTTGCTTTGATTCTTTGGGTGAGATCCAAGACGGGTCGACGTACTTAATGAATTGGGTAATCACATTATGTGTTCGATGTGCTATTAGGATATTTACGGTCACCATGT
>CACSLK010002554.1:3358426-3375570 GCA_902706635.1 Striga hermonthica
ACTTCCTGCAAAACCAAGTTATGCATATAATCCAATATATATGGCTGCACTTGAGCACACATAGACAATATAAGCAGTTTAATCCGGATCTTGTACATAACGGATTAACCTGGCTCTGATACCAATTGTTGGAACATATGAGGATCTCGATATGCACAAATCACGGACAAACATTCAACATAAACCTATGCGCAGCGGATCTAAAGGTTTGATGAAGAAAACTTACTGCTTAAAATTTATGTAGATCTGGCTGGCCCGAACAGTTGACCGCAAATCAAATCTTCTCGGAATCGAACAAACTTGACCAATCCAGAAAGCTGGCGTCACTGCGAAGTGAACGGCGTTGACCGATCGGAAAACGGAGGTGTCACGCGCTCTCACGCGCGCGAGTAAGCTCCGACAGCTGCTCCCTTCCGGTGGCGCGTGACGGCGCGTGCGGCGGCGGCTGGCGGCGATCTCGACGGCGATCTCTTCGTCTCGTCGTCCTGGTCGTCGTGGTATGGTCACTTGCTGGTTTTGGTCTCTGGTTTGGATGTATGATAGATCTGATTGGAATCCCGTATATACCTTAAGATCTTCTACTATATTCTCAAACAGCTATCTAGATCTTGTATCAGTGGAGCACAAGAAATAGAACTACTCCTTGGAAAAGAGAGAGAGAGGGGGCGGACGACTTCCCAAGTTATGGGATTGTTCTCTTCTTCCATGAGCCTAAAGCTGTACATATAGAGCTACAGTAGGGACCCTAAGGAGAATAGGATAAGGGCTTCTAATATATTAATACTGTGGAGCAACCCCACAATTAATATATTAATAATACTAAAGTCCACCACAATAATATTATTGCACTCCCCTCACCTATCCCAAATTACATTTGAGACTCCTTATTATAATTATCTGATTTACCTCCCCATGTTTAAGATATAATGTCCATTAATTAATTCGATCACTAATAATCAAGAATTAATTAATATATTATATTACCGAAGCTAGCGCTCGCTCATAGCATTCATATTATGCCGGAATAAATCCACCTGCAGGGTTTAGCATAATATTCCTTCATGAACTCACTTCGGGGACATCATCAGACTAACGCACATGGTGACCGTAAATATCCTAATAGCACATCGAACACATAATGTCATTACCCAATTCATTAAGTATGTCGACCCGGCTTGGATCTCACCCAAAGAATCAAAGCAACAACAATTATGTGCACATGCCTATTTAATATCTTACGGATTAAGAGCACGCAATAATTAACTGAGGCCTAGTTCGTTTACGACCATTAGCATAAAACGAACATCCCTCTCTGGGATCCTGTTCAATACATAAATTTACTAGTGCAACTAATCGGTCAAGACAAACCGTACGGTTGACACTACAACCATTCCGATGGGTTGTTCAATTCCATCTAGGTTGTGAACCAATGATTCTTGTTTCGCAAGTAACTGATATAGTGATCTTCGGTACGCCCGAAGACGACCCACTTATCTACATGCAAAACAACAGAACATGGAACTTATTTAACCAAACATAATTCTCATTCATCAAGAAATAACAAGTGTAATATCCACTAAAGCAAAGCTTAAGTATATAACACCAACAAAATCTCCTTCGGGATGGTTATAGTGAGCTATTTCAAAAGCGTACGGGTCACCCAAAGGTGGACGTATAATTTTGGTAGTAAACTTAGTACCAATTAATGGGTTACACTTAAAGTGCAAATAATTACGATATTCCCAAAGGATAAGGTCGTTTTTATTCTTATAAAATTTATTTATAAGTTGATTGCGCTGGCCAAAAGTTCGACCGACTATTAGTTAAGTATTGCTTGGCAGTATGTTAAGCTAATGAGATTTATCCCTCCTCTTGCGACGGTTTGAACCGTAGACGTCCACACTCAGTGGCCTGCGGGGATTCTGTGTTTTGAGGTGCCGGTGAGTATATTCAAATATTGTTTTGAAGGGATCAATATTTGATGATTCGAAAACACTTGACTGAGTAAAGACTATTTTGCATGATCCCAGGAATTCAAAATGTCTTTTCAATATGTTGTCCGTAATACTCAAAGATAATTTACTTGTCCAAACATGATTAGAAATAGAACTTGGATAGTGTCTAGTTTTGCTGAAGAATACAAGTCGAATGGCATGTGTATCTAGTTTAAGCGAAATAGACATAAAAAGATGAATTGTCCTATCCTTAATACAAGAAAGGTAAATCTTATTCACTGGGAAGTCAAAGCATTTTAAGTGGTGTTATCTATCAGTGCCTGGTATGTAGATACGTAACCACTAATTATGTAAAAAGGTTTCAGTGAACCAATCAACATGTGAAGGTTAGATTACCATCTAGAATGGGCTAGCTACGGAAGTAGCAACTATTGCAGTGGGAGTTATCTATTAAGTAGAATTTTTGGTTAATCGAGTAAGTGTCTTTTCGTGCCAAGTTTTAGAAAGAATTCATATTCAGTTTCTAAATTGTGTATAGATGAAAACGTGATGTTTTATCTATTTGGTACGTAGGTAGACGATATGCTCAGTGAACCAATATGTCTCACAGTGCAGTAGGTGAAATTAGTAACACGTCGACTGGAACCAATAACAAGAAAGGTCCTTCAATAAATGAATCATTACGTTATTTTGGCATCTAATGTTTGGGATTTTAGTATTCGTAGAATTCAAAGGTGGATAGCCATTGAACTCACGGGTTCTTTGGGAATGGATGAAATTATCAGACCTACGAATTATACTTGGTAGCTAAAATCACAAAAATGACCTTTTGAAGGTCAAGGGTTAGAAGCTAAATAAATGTTAAGGTTGGTTCATCCGATTTGTAAAGTTCTATGATTTTAGGACAAAAGATAGTTTTGAATATTCTTCGGAGAAATTTGTTCAAAACAGGGTACATTAAGTGACATTCCATAAGTTTGAGTACGTCGAAAGAGTGCAATGGCAGTTATGGAAAGGTGTCGAGTTTAATGTATCAGTGGCATTACGATTAAAATTGTAGTGACTAATACCTTTTTGGTAAATCATAGAAATACTTATTGGATGTTGAGATTCGATCTCAACGTGTTTCACCTGGTTCATCGGAACAGGACGGTGCAACAGACCGAAGGAAAATGTCTCTCTAGAAGATTGTTTATGTCAATGATGAGTTATTAAGAATTTTGTTTTTTTTTTTTTCGTATTGGAGTTGTGCAAAATAGCAGGATAAGTTTTGAACATAATCCTATCTAAGTTTAGTAGTCATTACTTTGAATGAATTGTTGACAAGACTTAGGCCTTGACAGGAACATATTCAGATTTAGAGCTTTTCAGCACACGTGCTGGAAAGTTGATGCTAATAGGATTGGAAAGGATGTTCGGAAATTAGGCTATTTGTGGGATACTTCATGGTAACGAGAAATGAGTGGATTATTATAGTACTAAAAGTCAGAATATGTTCGTTAGTGCGAATGTCTGATTTTTAGAGGAATACTAAGTAATAAACCACTAAGCTTATTTGTAGAATTGTTTTAAGGAAAGATAAAGGTAAAAGTTCAACTTTGTTACCAAGTGTACAAATGTGATACCACAAGGAAAAACTGCAACACGTATTTTGTGCTATATACTTTTGCAGAGGGAACCTCGTTGTAGTGGGAGGATTGCAAGACAACTCCATTCGTGATAATAAGAGAGTCGTTGGACTCAGTCTGTATTAATCACAAGATCATGGAATTCATGTTTTTGAGAAAGTCTCGTACTTAGTCTCTAGTAAACTTGAATCGATCCCTAGTTATACAATGAGGAGATCCAAGACAAAGATGCATAAACTTAGCAAAGTTTTAATGATTTCTGATTTAGGGTCATGAACTCTTATCAGATCTGGGTTCTTATAGAATTACCAAGTAGCAAACTTGCTATTGGGCGAAATCTATAAGTGAAGACTTTAGTACAAGGCTTGTTGTGGAATAGCAGACTCAGAAAGAAAGAGATCTATTATGAGTTAGTTTTTCACCAATAGCCATGTTTAAGTCTGTACATAGAAAGGCTTGTTGTGAAATGGTGAACTCAGAAAGAACGGGATCTATTATGAGTTAATTATTTCACTGGTTGCCGAATTCAAAGCTGATGCCATTCATATGAGTTATGAGTTAGGCAAAGTGGTTGTCAAGACATTTTCCTTAACAGGAAGTCTTGTTGGAATATCCACGAAGCAACACCCAGAAGTATTCATTAAAAGGGCTAAGAGCGTTTAGTCAGTAGGCTGACAAAGTCCATTAAAGAACTGTGGTGGGCCAATCATTTGGTTGATAGGTTCAAATCATGGATTTGATTATTCAACAAATGAGCATTGTGTGTGGCGCAATGGAAACGTTGTGGTATTTTTGTACTATGCGTAAACAACATTTCAATCACTGGAGACAGTGTGAAGATGTTGACTTACACAAGGGTATAGTTATCCAAGTAGTTGGACATGAAAGATTCATAATCAACAGATATTCTTGAGATTGAGGTTCACAAGAAAGATTTGTTGCGATTGTCCCAATTTTCATGTCCAGACTGTCATAAGGCTCAATTTATTTGTATGATACAGAGGCAGTCCTTATGCATGGCAAGCGGAAGCCTAGTATGTGAAATAGATGAGGCCTGATATTTATTTGGTTAGTAAATATCGAAGTAATCCTAGATGGGAGCAATGGTTCATGGTAGAACATAAGATCAAGCACCGTAAAAAGGGCTAAGGATAATATGTAGGGTTACCAGACGAACCATATGCAACCTATGAATTACAAAGGATTCTGATTTCTAATCAGACATGAACAACAAGTAAAAACCACCTTATGGTTTGTGTTCACTTGTGGGAACCAAGCAGAGTAGAGGAATGTCAAGCGGTCATGCGTTGACGGATTCCACTATGAACTCAGTACGTCCCTTCCCAATGGCGAGCGATGTAGAGATTGGATTCGCCATTGAACTAAAAATGTGAAACCTCATCTGGCCAAGTCAGGTCACAATTTGATTGTGATGACAGTTGGTGCAGTTACAGACAGAGAGGAATCACTAGTTCATAAAGCAAGTGACACATAGAGCAAGTATGCCCGTTGCAAAGGACTGCGACAGGGGGGATGTTTGTCGCCTAGTTACATCGGTAGACAACCAGGTAAATCCTTTTAGGATTGGCTTTCCAGCGAAAGCGGATGATGGCCATGTTAAAGGATTGGGAGTCGGATGTATGGCAGAAAGGGCAACAATTCTTTGAGAATTGAGATTGAAAGAGAATCGTGGTTAGCAATAGCCATGAGCTTATTAAGCATAAGTGGGAGATTGTTAGAGGTATGCTGTAAAAGCTCCTATTTACAGATTCTATCAATTCCATTTTGATCTGGCCATCATGTTTCGGTCAAAGTACATATGCTTGAAGTTTATTTATTTATGCAATCATACTCCATGTCTTATATTGAGGTAGTGTGGTTCGAAGAGTTTCGAACAGAAAGATCACCTATCGTTTCCTTATAAGACTAAACTATTCGTTCACAGTCTAGACTGGCAGTGAGACCCCACTTGGAAAAAGACTGTAGTGTATTCTTGATTCAGTTGGTCTTTGACTGAAGGATTACACTAGCACTTATGTTAAGTGTTGAACAGGACCATGGAAGGATAAGAATATGAGACTCACTGACCGTTGTTGTAATCTAGACCTTCAGTAATTGATGCGTACTCTTAAGTTGTACGATAATATAAAATGGGCATATGTATTCATTACTTATTTATTTGATTTATCAAGGGTGATTCCTATTCTGCTAGGATGACATACTCGGTATTTTGGTAAATAAGTGTGTTTACATGATGTGTCGTTATAAATTATTTACGGTCACTGTGTCCCATTGCGCTGGGTTGATGACGTCCCCGAAATGAGCTCAGGAAGGAATATTATGTCAAGCCCTGCAGGCGGATGTGTTATTCGGCATAATGATTAAGGATCTGAGTGGTACTAATTTCGGAAATGAATAAGAAGTTGATTAATTATTTTGTCAGTAATTTAATTAATCAACGGACGTTATATCTTAAATATGGGGAGATAAATCGATCAATTGGATTAATATATTTAATCAGTGGAAACGAATTAATTGTAATTCGGAGCTAAATGGGGAGAGCAATAATATTACTCTAGTGGAATGTTTTATTATTTAATTCCAAGATTAGGAATTAGGAATTAATTTTATTCCATATTAATTAATTTAATTAGGAAAATAATATTCCTACTAGGATCTTCTCTAGGGATTAAGAGACTAAGGAGTCTTCTAGAAGATGAAGATTAGTAGGAGATATATTTCCTACATTAGATTATTAATTGGAGTAGAATTAGGTTTCCTAAATTAGGAATTAATTATATTCCATAATTCTCTAAGGATGGGAATATTCCTTCTAGAATATTACCTAGGGTTAGGAGACTGTAGAGTCTTCTAGAAGGTAATTAATTATTAGGAATATTATCCTAGATGGGAGAAGGAGATGGAAGATAATAAGGATTCCTAAACCTAAAAGAATAAGCCCATATTTAGCACCTCCTTTAGGTCCCTATTGTAGCCTATAAATACACTAAGTCACCTAAACTCTTGGACAAGCTTTACACGTTTTTTCTCCCCGCAGGGCTGGAGAAATTCGGCCTCTTCAAGCGAGAAAAAAAGAGAGAGATTCTTCTTCGAGAGAAAATTCGGTTAGCACCGTAAGGTCTTAGAAGAAGATGATCAAGAGGTTTTGGGAAATCTAATAAATCGCTCCACCAAGATTTATTAGAGATCGTGTAAAGGTCATACAATAGAAGATTCGAAGGTTGTTATTCGTATCCCGTCGAATAAATATATTTCCAGCTCGAGATTAGGTACTTGATCCCTTCTCATATTTCCCGTGCGACGCGGTCTTTCCGTGCGGAGGTCGCAGGTTCGATCCCTTCTCCTTGCGAAAATAGGAGTATTTTTTGTTGCCAGGAGAATAGAAGAAATGCGCGGGCCGTGCGGCCCGCGTCCAGGCCCGCGCCTCTCACAGATCCCAGCCCGCGAAGCCCACATCCAGCCCGGTGCCAGCCCGCGTGCTCCCAGCCCATCTCCGTGGCCCATATGCGCATCTCCTCGGCCCAATCCAGCCCGCGTGCATTACCCAGTTGCCTTGTGGCCCAGTTGTTCACCTTGTGCGGCCTAGTTCGCGACGCAATAAGCCCAGCAGCGTAGAAAGCGGCCCAGTGCGTTTTAACTCGTCCCAGAAGCAGTCCAGCGGGCCTAGGAAGCTGCCAACTCGGTTCAGCGTGTTCCAGACCGGTCCAGGCGGTCCAGCAGCACACCAAACCGGTCCACCTTTGTCCAGAAGTCCCAGTTCGAGTCCAAGATGGTTCCCAAGCGGTCCGAAGAGTCCAAATCATCTACCGAAGGTCCGAGACGATCCGATTAGCTTGATGAGCGCGATTGGAACACCATGGTGACTCGATTAGAATCGAGAAAGGCCAAGTCTAGCCGCCCATTAGACTTTGGTGTTTAGACGATCTCCATCAACGGAAATCAGAAACGTCTCAGAGTCGGCAAAATTTTTTAAACTGTAAGTCCTAATCCTAACTATATATTCCGCTGCGTTAGGATTTATTATTCAATAGATTAGAATATGCACATTGTCTACGTTCCTAATAGAACCCAACGCTGAGGTTGAGAAAGCCGCTCTACGTTGGTGATAACGGCTAGAAAGTTAAGGCCATATTTTCTAAATCATGCGATAGTGGCACGGACGAACTTTCAGCTTGGAGAAACCTTGGGTCGACCTACAGTCTCAGGTTGTCTCGTAAAATGGGCAGCCGAGCTGAGTGAATATTCCATCGAGTATGAGCCCAGACGAGCCACAAAGGCTCAAGCCTAGGTAGATTTTATCCAAGAAGGTACCAAGGGAGAAGAAAAGAAATGGATCATGCATGTCGATGGATCCTCGGCGGTTAAAGGATCAGGCCTAGGAGTTTTCCTCATGTCCCTCGAAGGCGAGCAACTCGACTTCTCCATCAGAATGGGGTTTAAGGCCTCGAACAACGAAGCGGAGTATAAGGCGCTGATCAAAGGGATTCAACTCGCAATCGGTGGCGAAGAGACAGAAATCGCGGCACATTCTGACTCACAACTTGTCGTAGGCCAGGTGTTGGGAAATTGCGAGATAAAGTGGGACAGAATGTTGAAATATGTCGAGGAAATTCAAAGCCTCATACAAAGCCTAGAAAGATTTGAGTTGACACAAGTCCCACGAGAAGAGAAAAAGCGATCCGACTGGCTCGCGAGGATCACAAGTTCCAATGAAGGAAGGATGGGGGCCACATTACCACGATACACCTGGAATGAAGTGTCCTTGGCGAAATGATGGAAGTCGATGAGAAAGACGACTGGAGGAAGTCGATTCACGAGCTTTTGCAAAGGCGTATACCTGCAGGAGATAAGCAAAAAGTGGAGAAAGCTGCCCGATATCTAACCAAGTACTTTGAAGTCGATGGGGTCTTGTATAAGAAGTCGATGATCGGGCCTCACCTGCGATGCGTCTCCGAAGAGGAAGGAAGTCATGTCCTAAGAGAAATTCATGAAGGATGCTGCGGGGCGCATGCAGGGTCTCGAGGATGCGAGAGATGCCAGCGTCATGGTCCAATTCCCCATATTCCGGTTGAAACCATGTCGACAATCAACTGCCCGATTACTTTTGCTCAATGGGGAATCGACTTAGTGGGTCCATTGCCAATGAGAACGGGGCAAAGAAAATTCCTTGTAGTCGCAGTCGACTACTTCAGCAAGTGGGTCGAGGCAAATCCCTTGGCAAAGATCACCGAAGAAAAAATGATACAGTTCTTATGCATCAACATCTGTTGTCGATTCGGAGTTCCAAAGATATTAATCTCAAATAATGGAACTCAATTCAAGGCAGGTGAATCCAAGCGTAGTGTCTCGACATGGTTATTAAGCAACGATTTGCCTCAGTGGCGCATCCCCAAGCGAATGGCCAAGTCGAGGTGACAAACCGAACCATTCTCCAAGGATTGAAGAAGACATTGGAAAAAGCGTCAGGAGCTTGGGTCGACGAGCTAACAACAGTCCTTTGGGCCTATCGGACGAGTCCGAGAAGTTCAACTGGCCAATCCCCGTTCCACATAGTCTATGGAATGAACGCGCTCATGCCCATTGAAGTTGGCTTACATTCTCACAGGTCGACATTCTATGAAGAAAAGAAAAACGAGGAAATGGTTGCGGAAGCCCTCGACTTAATCGAAGAAGGGCGAGAGAAAGCTTGGGTGCGGTCTGTCGAGTACAAGCAAAAGATGCGCGCAGCCTTCGACAAGAAAGTTTGAACCCGGCGTTTCCAAGTTGGAGACCTTGTCCTCAAACGGGCAGATGCCCTCAAACATGTTGAAAAGCTCGAAGCTAATTGGGAGAGACCTTTCATGGTCACAAAAGTTCTCGAGAGAGGGGCATACGAACTCGAAGATGGAGAAGGTCGACAGCTGCCGCGATCCTGGCATGTGATCCATCTCAAGTGCTTTTACGTTTAAGATAATGTTTTGAACTCTTGTACTAAACAACGTTTGAATCAAATTCAGTAATGAAATGAATTTCAAGTTTACGCTCTTATTATGCTTCATTATGCTTATACATCGATCTCTTTATGATTGCCGGAAAAAATCAAATTTTTCAAAACGGCTATATAGCCGGCTAACTCTACCAATATGAAGTTGTAATTCTCGAGTGGAATCTCGAATAGACTATGAAGCCCACGACTACGAAGTCGACTGATACAACTACGAATTTGTAATTCTCGAGTGGAACCTCGAATAGGCTATGAAGCCCATGACTACAAAGTCGACTGATACAACTACGAAGTTGTAATTCTCGAGTGGAACCTCGAATAGGCTATGAAGCCCACGACTACCAAGTCGACTGATACGACTACAAAGTCGACAGATACAACTACAAAGTTGTAATTCTCGAGTGGAATCTCGAATAGGCTATGAAGCCCACGACTACGAAGTCGACTGATACGACTACGTAGTCGATAGATACAACTACGAAATTATAATTCTCGAGTGGAATCTCGAATAGGCTATGAAGCACACGACTGCGAAGTCAACAGATACAACTACGAAGATGTGATTCTCAAGCAGAGACTCGAGTAGGCAATTAAGCCGGTAAATTTTAAAGTCGACTCAAACAACCACAGAGCTAAGTTAACCTCATACACACTACACATAGCTCAAGAATATTAACGCAAAGAAAACAGTTATGAAGCGGTTACTCCTATTGCTCGACATCGACCAGCTCGCAAGAAGGGTTGGGAGAAGACGACTCGAAAAACATTTGTTCAACAGCTATAAAGCTGTTAAAACCGTTGCTCGGCTTCGACCAGCTCGCAAGAAGGGTTGGGAGAAGATGACTCGAAAAAATTTTATTCAACAGCTATGAAGCTGTCGAAACCGTTGCTCGAATTCGACCAGCTCGCAAGAAGGGTTGGGAGAAGACGACTCGAAAAACTTTTGTTCAACAGCTATGAAGTTGTCGAAACCGTTGCTCGACTTCGACCAGCTCGCAAGAAGGGTTGGGAGAAGACGTCTCGATAAACTTTTGTTTAACAACTATGAAGCTGTCGAAACCGTTGCTCGACTTCGACCAGCTCGCAAGAATGGTTGGGAGAAGACGACTTGAAAAACTTTTGTTCAACAACTATGAAGCTGTTAAAACCGTTGCTCGACTTCGACCAGCTCGCAAGAAGGATTGGGAGAAGACGACTCGAAAGACTTTTGTTCAATAGCTATGAAGCTGTCGAAACTGTTGCTCGACTTCGACCATCTCGCAAGAAGGGTTGGGAGAAGACGACTCGAAAAACCTTTGTTCAATAGCTATGAAGCAGTCGACACCGTTGCTCGACTTCGACCAGCTCGCAAGAAGGGTTGGGAGAAGACGACTCGAAAAACTTTTGTTCAACAGCTGTGAAGTTGTCGAAACCGTTGCTTGACTTCGACCAGCTCGCAAGAAGGGTTGGGAGAAGGCATACGATATGACAGGACGAGACAATACACTCGAAGAAACTCAGAACAATCAAGAGAAACATTGACGTGAATATACGCATGACGACTAAAAACAAATGGAAGAAATAAGGAATGCAAAGCGTAAACAATCACGAGTATAAAAAAAGATAGATATATATTGCACTCAAAGTCGATTACATATCAAGTTGTCTCAACCTTTACAAAAGATGACCAACACAGGTGGAGACCAGCAACAACAAAAAANNAAAAAAAAAAAAAAAAAACGACGACAAAGTCGTAAGAAAACAACTATCACAATCAAATTTTCAAAGTTTCTAGGAATCAACGGTTGACTTTTCAACACCATCTCTACCCTCATCACCGACCGGCTCGGTCCCGGCACCTTCCCCCTTCTCGATCGGCTCTGTGTCTGGCCGCTTGACCTCTATCTCCTTGTCGACAGGCTCCTCTTCATAATTAGCCCCACTCGGCTCGACTAGTTCAATCGGACCGACTAAAGGGGATGGAGGGACCTCGATCTGAGAAAAAAGCTCGGCCGCATGAATGGCCTTGGCCTCGAGGCCAGTCCACTATTTGTGACCGGGAGGGAGGTCGGCATCACCTTGGAAGCTGTCAGGGTCGGGAAGAATCTTCTTCACAGCCGCCCGGTCGATTTTCTCGGGGAAGTCAAGTTTGTCCATAGCTTGCTCCCAAGTGTCGCAAGCAAAGTCGAAGTATTGGACAGCCGCGAGAACTAGCTTGTCGAGGAAGTCGGGCGAGTCATAGAACGCCTCGACCACAGCCTTACGGTAGTGTTCAAGGAAGACAACACCTGTGGGAGACAACAAGAAGGTCCTGCAGCCTTCTTGAAGCCCATTCTCCCTCTCGGCCAAGACCTCATTGTTGGTCGGCCCTCAACTTCCCGACTTTCCGGGCAGCCGTCTCCTTGTCAGATCGAAGCTTAGCAACAACGACATTGGCAGCCTCGAGCTCTTCTTCTTTCGCCTCGAGCTCCTTGCACTTAGCCTCATATCTCTCCCCCAGAACCTTTACGTTGGCATGGGGAGAGGTTGCTTCCTCGATCATTGATGGGAGGATGCATGCGAGAAGCAAAAAAAAATAAAAAAATGATGATGAATGAAATGAAATGATGAGAGAGTCTAAAGTTTGGACAAAAAGAACATAGGAAAACAAAACTTACCCGAGGGATAAGTCGAGCGGCATAGCGGGCCCAATGATAGCGGTTACCATCGGTCGAAGCCCTGTCGTCCTCGGGGAGAGTCGAATGGAGGAATTGAAGAATTTGAAGGGGGTCGGGATTGTCGTAGCGTCGGGAAGGCTGCTCCAAGGTCACCGGCTGCACCTTCACGGGGGACGACAGCCCCGCATCCTTCTCGACAGCTGGCTCCTTCCCCTTTTGACGTTTTTGAGAGCTAGGCACCAGGGTCATGTCCCTTTGGTCCCATGTTCTTTTTCGGGAGTGGGAGCCCGACGGTTTACTTGACTTAGTAGTCGAGGGAAGTACCACCTTCGACTTTTTGGCGGCAGTCGTCTCGATTGCCGCAGCCTTGGAGCCAGAACCCGAGCCGCCTTCGGGTCCCTTCGGAGGGACTGGAGAGCAGCAGACATGTCGGCCGCCTGGCCCTTCTTCTTCTCAAAGCGAGCTAAGGCTTTCACTGTCGACATAAAAAGGAACAATCAATAAGGATAATCATGCATGCACACCAAAGGGAAACAGATAAACGTTCAGACGAGTGGTGCCAAGTCGAGATATAAACCAGAATAACAGAAAGCTTACGAGGATCAATAATTCGAGGAACGCTTTTGTCGACACAAATCCCAACATGGTTAAGGAGGGAGCTATCCTTGTTCAATCGACGACCACTCCATACGTGCTTATTTAAATCTTCCAGCATATCCGCAAATTGCGAAGATTTAGGACGTTTATGTTGCTCCACCTTGCTGGTAAGCCACTCGTTGGTGTATGGATATTGGCCAGGAGCAGGTCGGATAAAGAAATATTTTTTCTTCCACTCGGTAATGTTGGAAGAAAGATCTTCAAGAAAAGACACCCCCCACACGACGACCCAGACTATGAGCGTCTTTGATAAACCTATACCCGTAGCAGTAAAGAAAAAACTCGGGCACAAAACTACCTAAGACTATTCGGGAGACGACTACGAAAGCCACCATTATTCGGATGGATTTAGGAATGAACTGATTTATGGGTACATCGTAAAGATTACTCAACGACAACAGCTCATGTTGGATCGGGAAGCGCAATCCCGACATTATTTGATCAACAAAGAAGGTAAAACAGCCACGAAGAGGATGTTTGAAGTCGTCATCAATTGTAGGAGCGACCAATTCCCAGTCGGAGGGAAGACCACTGTACTCCCTGAAGCCATCGATTTCGGCTGCAGAGGCATAACAAAAGGGATTAAGAACAACTAAATTTGCTACAGGACAGGCTAAAGTTACAGGCTCGACAGAAGGAGCTATTATTAATGAATGTACATGACATGTTCTATACACAAGGATATCTAAAAGCCTAAGAGGAATACCTCGAGGGATTAAGTTAAGTCGAGGAGACCCCGGGGCACGAGAAGCCTTAGGGTCCTCGTTTAATGTACCGGACAACAATGCTTGATTATACGCATCCCAGTCGACTGCAAAGGACGAGGCGGTGGAGTGAGCAGAATTCTCTGGCTCGTCATTTAAGCCAGCACTCCGCCCGACAGTGATTATTTGTACTGAGTCAGAACTCGAATAGTCATCGATTTCATGGGTAAGAGATCCGGAAACGGGGTCGGAGTAAGAATCTAAAAGAAAAGAGATAGAGAAAAAATGACTGTCAGCAGGTGAGGGCAATCATAGTCGCGACTCGGCTCTAGAAGAAATAAAACAATGAGGAAGCGGGGTAAGCATACGAGCAACCCCTAAGTCGATTAAACTTAATAGAAAAATGAAAGAAGGAAGGAAGATCCCCGAGAGTCAGGATGCAAGGATGATTAGTCGACACTAGTCGACTCATAGAAAAGCAGAAGAGTCGATTTCTCATATCAAATCGACTGGCAAACAAAAACACTTAGAAAAACGAGAAATCCACGGATGGAAGATCTAACAAGGAAAAATCGCAAGAAATCATCTAAAAGAATCCTAGAAAATCCAATGAACATATGACCCCAAGCATATCACACCAAAAAACAAAAAAAAGAAAAAACAAATCATACATAACAAGAAATCGAAAAGCAAAGAGAACTTACACATGATGATTGTCAGAGAAGTCCTGGAAAAGCTTGAGAGGAGCGTCGGAAAAAGAAGCAAACGTCGGAAGCTTACGATGCTGTTATTGTCGGGGAAGAAGAGAGTTTGAGAAAGTTGAGTGCGAAAAGTGAGAGAAGGGGAAGGAGGAGGATACTTATAGGGGAGGTAGAGAAACCCTAGCCGTCAGATCAAAGGCAGATCCAACGGTTGAAATGACGCACGGGGTACAAAGCGGTGGAGAGAGAAAAATGTCTTGTCAGGTTCCAAACCTTTTTGAATTTTGAAATTTGAAAAGAAATCCGGACTTATCCAATCAATGTGGGAATTTGTATAAGTAAAGCGAAAGAACTGCTCGCGAGTCGAGATGCAAATGAAAACGATTGGGACCAAGGAAATCGGCTGAGAAAAAAATCTTATAAGGATTCGATCCCGGGTAACGATGTATAGTAAAGTTCAGTATGCGGAGAGACATAGGCTAACTATTCAATCGAAAAATTTACTCTTAAGCTCAGAATCGCTTCGAGTAATTTTTGGGGGGACTAGATGATATAGTCATATTGTGGCATAGCGGTTCAGACCTAAATACCCAATCGAACGATAGGCATGTTAATCGACATCATCGAGTCGGCTTCCGCAAAGTCGACTCTTCCTATGAATTTTTTGAGAACTGTCTACAGCTTAACAGTTTCCAGGTGCTTCTCTCAGTCGACCTCCAGAAGTCGACTTCCTTCAGAAAGACAGATAGGCGCAACATGATCTACAGATGTTAAAAAATGACCTGAGTCGACTCGACAATACCCGGAGTCAACTCATGACGCCTCGAGGCCCTGAGACCTCCGACGACTCCTATATACTTCAACATATCATAATATAGCTGCCAAGGATAAGAAGGAATCTAGATGCTGACTATGAGGTGGACGGAATGTGAACCGACCAGGGTATTTTGGACATTTCACATAAGTCGGCCAGGGTATTTTGAGGACTTCAAGTAAATGTTCTGCTTCTATATAAAGAAGCTGAGGTAACTCCCAAACCCTAACTCCCATTCATTCCATACTCTCCTCTATGGCTGTTGCTCTCTTTTAGAGCAGCCTCTCTTCATCTCTCTCAGGTACTGACTTGAGCATCGGAGGCTCTATGCCGGAAACACCTTCGGCGTTGAGTTTTTGTTGGTATTCTCGCGGTCCAGCAACGGTTCAAAGGCGATTTAGGAAAATCTGGGCTCGTTTCCACCGGTTCGCTCTAGATCTAAGAGCAGACCCATCACTCTTGTATTCTCCAATGATATTGGAGAACTCAATGAGTCGGTCCATGTGTTTCTCAGACAATCCCATGCACACGTGAATATCAGACCACAACTTATTAACTAGCAACTTAGTTTCATCTTGTCGTGCACATTGATTGAAGATATTATCGTCTATGTTGAACATAGGATTACTGAATGCGAGTTTCGTCTACCTCGACATGATGTATGCTGGTGGAATTATCTCAATGTTTAGGTCTCTGTACACAACAAAGATGTGCCGACACAACCATCCATAAATCTCAAAGTGTTTATGTAATATCCCGTTAGATTATTAATATAAATCATGTTTTTAGTTCCGATATACTAATATTGTCGAGTATTATTTTCGGAATTAAATAATTTCAGTCGAGATTACCCGAAATTAATTTCGACGTTCCGTTTACGTTCGGAATAATTTTGTTAATTAAGCATTATGTCTAATTAAATAATTAAGTATTTAATTATTCTTAATCAAGTGATCAAGCATGCCTAGTTGATAAATGTCGTGGCATTTAAAATATTTTGCTCAATTTTTTTAAGGAAAGCGGTGAGCCTTTTTCCCTTAGGTAAGGGAAATCTTCTCTTTATTTTATCATGAGATGGCAAGAAATAAGGGTGATTAGTCATCCTTAAACCTTTTATCTTGTAGCAAGTGGCAAGATTTAGTTAAGCCACAAATCACCTCATCATCCCATTTTTGGTTCGGTTATATATATATATATATATATTGTGAGTTGGGGAGAATTTTCCTCCTCATATGCATATCATATATATACTTAGTATTGTGGGAATAAAGAGTGCCTTAGTTGTGAGAGATCACCGCAAGCGCACGACGAGTACGCACGCAATCTTAGAGCACGTACGGTCACGGCGAGCTTCAAGGATTTCGAGTGTTTAACTCGATCAAGTGAGCAGCTGAGGAGGTATAGTTCTTGAGACCTCTTTATTATATATATATATCATTGTCATGTAAATCAATTCCTATGTTAGCCGTGAATTGTGTCAGCCGTGCGTTGGTTGGTATCGAGCATGTCATGTTTTAAGTCAAATCTTTTCGAGCAAACCTCACGTATTTAGTTATTTTATGCAAAATCATGTCCAGTCAGGTTGTATTGCTCGAAGTAATTCATGTTTGTGCGGTGTTTCGGCCAAGGGGCGTGGCCGCGCACGTAGCGCGCACCACGGGCCGTACATGTGTAACGAGTATGTTAAGTTCAGTCCCTCGAGAAATTCATGTTATTTTGTTCAGTTAATTACGTGTCATGTTCAGATGAGTACAAATTGCCGAGAAAAGATCAGGTTTGGTCGTGAAACGGCTTAACGCCGTCGGCGACGCACGGTGCGCACGCCACGGCCATGTCCAATTTCATATGCAAAATTCAAGTATTTAAGTAAATTTCAGTAATCATGATCATGTCAAGTCAGTTTATGATATTTAATGTGGAATTGCTCGAGAAAGTTGCCGGACGGCCGGCAAGGGCCGGTCGTTGCCGCGCTGCCCACACGCAGCGGCAACAGCGCGCCGGCAGTCAGCCAGCGTGACTAGCAGCTTGCGCGCAGCCCCACGAGG
>CACSLK010002554.1:3375839-3388034 GCA_902706635.1 Striga hermonthica
CGGCCAGGCCAGGCAGCGCCGGTGCACGCAGTCTCGGTAGACCTGCTGGCCGAGCCAGCGCCCGACCGCCCGGCTCAGCAGACCGGTAGTCTGGTCCAGACCGGTTCACCCTAGTTCAGACCTGTTGAACCGGTTCAGCATATATTTTTATGTTTTAGTCCCGGTTCTTGATTTCAGTACCATTTTCAGTTAAAATTCCGGGTCCAGTTCAGTTCAGTAAATTAATATCAGTTCAGTTCCGTATTTAATCGGTTCCAGTTATACCGATTAAATCTGAATATCATGTCGAGTCTAGTAGAGCATCTTAACATAATTAATCAGTTAATTTATCAGTCTGAGCATAGTCTTTAGTAATTGTTTATATTATATTTCAGTTTGATCAGACATCAGCACTACCTTCATTTCCACGGATCAGGTGGGGACTCAGACTAAGTACTACATTGATTATAATTACGCTACCATATTTGAGGTATGTATTATCAGTATCCGCTCGGAATTGTCGTCGGTCCATTCTGGGTTCTAGTGGCCTTAATCTGCCCACTAGAGTGTGTACATGGTGTCCGGCTGCGCCGGCAGATGTTCAGTTTCAGACAGGTGATGTATGTCACGAGATCAGTATGAGATTATTCAGTACCGGTATCGGATATCAGTTATCAGTTTCAGTTTCAGTTCAGTTATATATGCCAGGATCATGATATTGTTATTATTTTCACTGTTTTACTTTAGTATGAGTTTCTGCGGAGCACAGTGTTTTAGTGCTCACGCCCCACGTATTTTATGTTTTTCAGGCCACAGAGTCGGGGACGAGGACTGAGCTGACGAGCTGTTCAGGATATTTGTTGATATGTATATATATGTTTTGGCTACGCTACATTTCCGCTACAGTTTTCAGTACTTTAACTCAGCTTTTGATCCGACACTAGTCGGTTGATATATTTATAACCGTTTTTATTATCAGATTAAAATTTAACGGTTATCAGATAAAAGTCATATTTTACGGTAACACTCCGAATCAGTTTTTGCAAAAAGAAATATTTTATTTAATTTAATTAGAAAATTTGTGAAAAAGCGTACTCTGATTTCAGTAAATAGTGGGGTGTTACAATTGGTATCAGAGCACGTTTCTGCGTCTCTGAAAGTTTTACAAGTCAGAAATTTTCACAAAAACCTGAACCGTCACGCTCACGCCTCGCCGACTACAGGTAAGTGCTGATTATGTTTTCAGTTATAAACATATTACTTTGCCTATGCTCAGAAATTATTAATCATGACTTAGTTAAGATGCTCGAATCAGGATCAGAATTTAGAATTCAGTGTACTCAGATATAACTCTAGATTTCTTCAGGATCTATATCAGTATTTTCCAGCCATTTTTGGCAACTCGTCAAGAGATCTGTGTACTTAAGAAATCAGTCAGAATATTTTTCATGTGTTCAATAATATTGAACTTCCTCAATGTTCAGATGTCGCCCCGTAGGGAACCCGATCACCCGGTTCTTCCTCATGCCACAGTAGTCGCACAGTTTCGCGACTATCATGCTGAGAAATTCTCCGGGCAGGGAGACCCCCGTATAGTGGACGAGTGGATTCAGGTCCTTGAGTTGATCTTTGAGGTCATGGATTGTCCAGACAGATATCGTGTTATCTGCGCTCAGCTTCAGTTAACCGGCGATGCCCGGCTCTGGTGGAATGCCTACTGGAGCATGCGTCCGGCGAGAAGGAGGGATGTACATGGGATAGGCTCAAGGACCTGATCCGCGAGAAGTACTACCCCACCTATTACAGAGCAGAGATGGAGCGTCAGTTTCTGTCGCTCAAACAGGGTACTCGCTCTGTTGACGAGTACGAGAGGGAGTTTACCAGACTTGCAGCTTTCATTCCTGACTTGGTTCGTAGGGAGGCACAAAGGGCACAACGCTTCATTGACGGGCTTTACCCAGCAGTCCGTCACAACATTGTAGGTCACGGGACCCAGACGTATGCTCGTGCTGTTTCGATCGCCCAGGAGGTGGACGCCAGTATCCGGAGGGAGGCCAGCCGTGATCGTTCCCAACCATTCACCCTCGCCCAGTCATCCACAGCTCCACCAGCCCTACCAGCTGCCCAACCGATGAAGGAGAAGAAGAGGAAGGGAAAGGGCGCACAGACCGACAGGAGGAGCCGACAGAGACAGCAGCAGGTTCCACCGTGCCCCACATGCGGACATCTTCACCGAGGTGAGTGTCTCTTTGGTCAGGATATATGCTATTACTGTCATGAGCCCGGACACTTTGCTAACCGTTGTTCGAAGAAGGAACAACAGCCTCCCCAGCAGCCTCAGCAGCCACAACAGCAGCAGCCCCGTCAGCAGGCTCAGAGGCCACCACAGCAGCAGCAGAGGGGCAGACAGCAGGCCCGAGTCTACGCAGTCGATCAGGTTGAGGCCGAGCAGCAGCCAGGTACTATGTCAGGGATGATCATGCTTAATAATGTTCCTGTGTTTGCTTTATTCGATACTGGAGCGACGCACTCCTTTATTTCACGACGATGTCTTGATGCCATCGGAGCTTATGCCATTACCACTATCGATCCTCTCGAGGTGAGTTTAGCCTCGGGACGAAAGATAGTGACCTCAGCTAAAGTTTCAGATCTCAGTCTTTCCATCGGTGGTCGTTCATTGTAACACCCCGCTTTTCCATAAATATCAGAGTGCATTTTTCGCAAATTCTTTTCTTAATAATACATATTTATTTGCGAAATCCTTTTCGGGATGCTACTAAAAACCATTCATTGCTTAAGAAATCCGTTACCATTATTTAAATTTAACCTTGAAGAATAAACGGATTAACTTAGATCAACTTGCATGTAACACTTTATAAAAATCTGTCTGATAAATCAGTTTAAAAATAAAAACTGACATGCTAGTTGAAATATCGTAAAGTGACAGCGGAAGTCATACGTGGCAAAACATAGCTGTACAATAATGTACAATGGCTGCTAGCCATATCTCTGACCACGATCCACCAACCAGCTCAGTCCTCAAGTCCGACTCTGATACCTGAAAAACATGATAAAACTGGGGAATGAGCACTAAGGCACTGTGCTCCGTGGAAACTCATACTAATGTAAACATTAATAATAATTGCAATATCATGATCTAGAGCATATATATAACTAAACTGTCATGTCATGTACTGTAACTGCGATCAACCGTAACTGCTACGGGATCGAATGCTGTATCTGGCGGCTATAACATACTGCGCCGCGCCTATGTGCACACTCTAGTGGGCAGATTACGCCACTAGAACTCAGATGGTCTTAATTTGTCTAGCCTCACTGAGCAGGAACTGAATATACATACCTTGAACATAATAACTGTAATTATAGTCAATGTAGTACTTAGTCTGAGTCCCCACCTGAACTGCTGATCTGAAAATTTAAGTGCTGATATCTGCATCCTGATCAAACTGAAAATAATATAAACAATTACCATTTACTATGCTCAGATTAATAAAATAACTGATTAACATGTTAAGATGCTCTACTGGACTTAAACATGATATCGGAACTTAACCGGTACAACCGGAACTGGATAGACTCGGAACCAAACTGACATAAAGTTACTGAACTGGACTGGACCCGGAATTTAACTGAAAATGAAACTGAAATCATGAATCAAGACACAAATAATATCTAGACATGAACCGGGGCTAAGAAATACTAAGAATATGCTGAACCGGTCTAAACCGGTCAGTTCTCGGTCTGGACCGGTCTGGCCGAACCATTGGCTCGGTCACTCGCGCACCGGGCGCGGTCTGGGCACTGCCGGCGCTACTGGCGCTGGCAGGCGCTAGTTGGCTTGGTCCCGTGCATTGGCAGGTGCTGCGAGCACCCCGCGCATGCTGGGGACGGTCGCAGACATACTGCCGTACGTTGTTAGTGACGGCTGGACACTGTTTAGCTTGGCTGGTCATTACCGTGCACGTTGGCAACGGTACTGGCTCATATTAATATTGCCGGGCGCTACTATGTGCCACGGACAGGTGACTGGATACGTAAGCAACACTGCTTACGCGTATTGAAATGTCTAGGCACTCACCCGTGCTGCAGGGCATCGGTCGAGGCCTTACTAAGCATGCTGGCGCGCTATCGGGCACTCAGGCATGCGTACGGTGGTGTGGTACACGCTGCTGAGCGTGTACTCCACACCTACACACTACTTAGGACATGACTGCGGAGTACTGGCCACGCATACGCACTACTGGGCGTACTGGCGTGCTACTAGGCACGACCAACGTTGACTGGACCTTATCGGACGCGACAGACATTAGCTAGTACACAACCGGGCATGACTTAGGCGTTGGCGGTGCGACTGGCACAACCCACGCACTCGAAACGACCATCAGATGCCTCCGGCACAACCGACGGTCGACTGATATAACTGGGCTACCGTGTATGCAGCGCGACCACGACCGGCCCTTGCCGGCCGTGTAGTGATTTCTCCCAACCGACTGAACCTTAATTAACATGGCTAATTATAACTTAACATGATCATATAAACATGAATTTCTCAGAAATTGTCGGGTAAAACTGAACATAACTCGGGATGACTTTAAATGGCTTAACCGAGCACAACACGGCAGTAAACATGAACCGTTCTATATGATGATCTCCTTAACATGACAACATAACATTAAAAGAGGATTGACAGGAGGTTACCTTCCCGATTACACATGAAATGATGTGCGTTGTCACTTGCTTCCAATTGATAGTGTGCATGCGTGCATGCATTTCTTTTCCAAAATTTGCTTAGTCTTATTAATATAATACACTCCTTAAAACTTCATTTAAAAATACTCCCTGCACATGACTTTTATTCACGGTGAAATGCCCAAAATAGAGGAAAGACTAATAGTGAAATAAGGTAGAAAGAATTGTGGCCAATAAGCTCTCAACATTTGCCGTGCATGAAAGAATTTAGGTGGCATTTTACTTGCCTAATCATCTCCTTATTACCTCATTTTCCTCCACGTGTGCAAGTAAATTTAATGAGAGAGCATGACATTTCCCAATCCTCTCGGTAATGCACGACATTAACATTAAGCATGATTGACATTAATTAATCACGATTATTATTAACTAATCATGATTAATTTTAAACGTGGTTATCCTTAAATTAATCCTCATTAATGTTAATTAATCTTAATTAACACTAAGCTAATCATGATTATCTTAAGCTAATCTCGATTAATTAGCTTAAACATAATTAAGTTAATTAAGCAAGGTTAATGACCATTACCTAATTAACGATGGACGGTGTACCAATGTGAACGCGTCACAGTATAGGTATACCGAACTTGACATGAGGAACTTTAACTGGATTAATTATCGGAATATTATTCCGAACATGAAACTGATATTCGAAAGTTAATTTGAATATTCTTGACTTAGACGATTAATCCGAACATAAATATTTCGAATAATTCGTCAACTTAACTTATTAATTCCAGACTCATTAACTAATTAAATGAATCGGAATTAAAATCTGAAAACTTATTCGATTATCAATCGAATAACATATCGACTAATAGTCGAATTTGAAGTATAACTGACTGAATTTCTTGATCTTAAACATGAACATAACTATTTATTAACAAAGGCTAGCTTAATATTAAAAGCTAGTAATTCCTTTATTAATAAAACTCGGGGTGTTACATTCATTGTCTACCGACGCGTATGTTCTTGATATGAGGGACTTTGACCTCATTCTCGGGATGGATTCGCTATCCCTTTATCGTGCGGATATCCGATGTCATGACCGGGAGATTACTCTCTATCTTCTGGAAGACGAGTCGATTACCTTCTTTGGCACCAAGAATCGTTCATTGCCTCATGTTGTTTCGATGGCGAAAGCCACCAAGTTGCTACGACGAGGCAACTGCCAGGGTTATCTGGTGAGCCTTGTCGATGATTCTCAGAAAGCACGATCACCTCATGATGTTCCAGTTGTTCGTGAGTTTGTGGACGTGTTCCCAGACGAGCTTCCAGGAAGACCGCCTAACCAGCAGGTGGAGTTCTTTATCGATATCATTCCAGGAGCTGGCCCAGTATCAAAAGCCTCATACCATATGGCGCCAAAGGAGTTGCAGGAGCTTAAGGCGCAAATTCAGGAGCTGTTATGACTCGGGTTCATTCGACCGAGCGTGTCACCTTCGGGAGCACCCGTTCTCTTTGTCAAGAAGAAGGGCGGATCCATGCGCATTTGTATCGACTACCGGGATCTTAACCGATTGACGATCAAGAACAAGTATCCGCTTCCCAGGATCGATGACTTATTCGATCAGTTGAGGGAAGCCTGTGTGTACTCAAAGATTAATTTACGATCAGGCTACCACCAGCTAAAAATCAAGGAGTCAGATATTGCTAAGACTGCTTTCAGGACTCGTTACGGCCATTACGAGTTCGTCGTCATGCCATTCGACCTCAGTAATGCTCCAGCGGTTTTCATGGACCTGATGAACCGTATTTTCCATCCCTACCTCGATCATTTTGTTATTGTCTTTATTGACGATATTCTTATCTACTCGAAGAGCCAGAAGGAGCACGAGGAGCACCTGAGGGTTGTTCTCGAAACCCTCAGACGAGAAAAGTTGTATGCAAAATTCTCCAAATGCGAGTTCTGGCTCCAGCGAGTAGCTTTTCTGGGTCATGTGATTATGCAGGCAGGTATCGAGGTGGATCCTTCTAAGGTCTCAGCTGTTCAGAACTGGTCGACACCGAAGAGTCTGTCCGAAGTTCGCAGTTTTCTCGGTTTAGCTGGCTACTATCGCAGGTTCATCGAGGGCTTTTCCAAGATTGCCCTCCCACTATCCCAGCTGATGAGGAAGTCTGTGAAGTTCGAGTGGACTGATCGTTGTGAGTCGAGCTTTAAGGAGCTCAAGAGGACATTAACTTCAGCGCCGGTGTTGACTATTCCCGATCCTTCTCGGAGTTTCACCATTTTCAGTGATGCTTCGAAGCAGGGACTGGGATGTGTACTCATGCAGGACGGCCAGGTCGTTGCCTATGCTTCACGACAGCTCAAGCCGCACGAACAGAACTATCCGATGCACGACTTAGAGTTAGCTGCAGTTGTTTATGCCCTCAAGATTTGGCGACATTATCTTTACGGCGGTCGTTGCGAGATTTTCACAGATCATAAGAGCCTGCAGTACATTTTCACGCAGAAGGAGCTCAACATGAGACAGCGCAGTTGGCTCGAGCTCATCAAGGATTACGATTGCTCGATTCAGTATCATCCGGGAAAGGCGAACGTCGTTGCTGATGCCCTAAGCCGAAAGGTGAGGGGTGATTTGACGTACATCGTTACTCAGCAGAGTCCGTTAATTCAGGAGTTCGCCCGGATGCAGATTCAGGCGGTCGATGCACTTCCCACAATCATTTCGGGGAGTGTCGGTGCCAGTGTCAGTGCTATGCAGATTAAACCGACGCTAAGAGAGAGAATCCGGTGGAAACAGGCTTCTGATGAGTTCGTTCGAGTCATGGATGCCAAAGTCCGCGCCGGAGGCGTCGAGGGTTTTCAGCTAGGTTCAGACGGAGCATTGGAGTTCAGGGGCAGGATCGTGGTCCCGAAAGTCGAGGCGTTGCGGAAGGAGATATTGTCAGAGGCTCATACCGCACCTTATCTAGCCCATCCTGGGAGCACGAAGATGTATCATGACCTGAAAGGGTCGTTCTAGTGGCGAGGGATGAAGAAGGATGTTGCCGAGTTTGTCAGGAGATGTTTTACCTGTCAGCAAGTCAAAGCTGAACATCAGAGTCCGATCGGCCTCCTGCAACAACTGCCGATTCCGAGGTGGAAGTGGGAGGAAGTAACGATGGATTTCGTTACGGGATTACCGAGGTCGTCTGAACATCACGATGCTATTTGGGTCGTGGTCGACAGATTGACTAAGGTCGCTCATTTCTTACCCATTTCGATGAAGATGTCTTTGGATAAGTTGGCTGAGATATATACCCGTGGGATCATTCGACTCCACGGAGTGCCCGTTACTATCGTATCAGACAGAGATCCCAGATTCGTCAGTAGATTCTGGCATAGTTTACACGAGGCGATGGGCACGAAGCTAGAATTGAATTCAGCCTACCATCCGGAGACTGATGGTCAGTCCAAGCGAACCATTCAGACGCTTGAGGATATGCTACGTGCTTTGGTTGTTGACAGGGGTGCTAAGTGGGAGTCGTTGTTGCCGTACGCCGAGTTTGCGTACAACAACAGCTATTATTCTTCTATTCGGATGGCTGCTTACGAAGCACTTTACAGTCGTAAGTGTCGTTCCCCTCTTTATTGGGACGACGTCAGAGAGCGACGAGTACTCGGTTCGAAAATGATCGAGGAGACCGCAGATCAGGTCCAGTTGATCTGGCAGAGACTCAAGACAGCTCAGAGTCGACAGAAATCTTCAGCCGATCATCATCGACGAGACATTCAGTTTGAGGTTGGCGAGCCAGCTTTTCTTAGAGTTCGTCCTATTCGCGGAGTTGTTTGATTTGGGAAGAGAGGGAAGCTGCACCCTCGATTCATTGGCCCGTTCGAAGTTCTCGAGCGAGTAGGCGAAGTTGCGTACCGATTAGCCTTACCTCCCGAGCTATCTGGCATTCATAATGTCTTTCACGCATCTATGTTGCGTAAGTACGTGTGCGACCCCGATCATGTCATTTCTCATTCAGATATTCAGGTTCAGCCAGATTTATCGTACAAGGAGCGACCGGTAGCTGTACTGAACCGTCAGGTTCGTCGGCTCCAGAAGCGAGATGTTCCCCTCGTTCTTATTCAGTAGGATCGCCACGGAGCTACTTGGGAGGCATAGGCTGGTATTCGCGCTCGTTTTCCAGATTTTCAGTTCTGATGTACATATTTTCATGTTTCATGTACATATTTCATGTATAATCAGTTCATTTTGAATTTCCGAGGACGGAAGTTTTTAAGGAGGGAGGATTGTAATATCCCGTCAGTTTTTAAGGAGGGAGGATTATAAATCATGTTTTTAGTTCCGATATACTAATATTGTCGAGTATTATTTTCGGAATTAAATAATTTCAGTCGAGATTACCCGAAATTAATTTTGACGTTTCGTTTACGTTCGGAATAATTTTGTTAATTAAGCATTATGTCTAATTAAATAATTAAGTATTTAATTATTCTTAATCAAGTGATCAAGCATGCTTAGTTGATAAATGCCGTGGCATTTAAAATATTTTGCTCAATTTTTTTAAGGAAAGTCGTGAGCCTTTTTCCCTTAGGTAAGGGAAATCTTCTCTTTGTTTTATCATGAGGTGGCAAGAAATAAGGGTGATTAGTCATCCTTAAACCTTTTATCTTGTAGCAAGTGGCAAGATTTAGTTAAGCCACAAATCACCTCATCATCCCATTTTTGGTTCGGTTATATATATATATATATATATATATATATATATATATTGTGAGTTGGGGAGAATTTTCCTCCTCATATGCATATCATATATATACTTAGTATTGTGAGAATAAAGAGTGCCTTAGTTGTGAGAGATCACCGCAAGCGCACGGCGAGTACGCACGCAAGCTTAGAGCACGTACGGTCACGACGAGCTTCAAGGATTTCGAGTGTTTAACTCGATCAAGTGAGCAGCTGAGGAGGTATAGTGCTTGAGACCTCTTTATTATATATATATATATCATTGTCATGTAAATCAATTCCTATGTTAGCCGTGAATTGTGTCCGCCGTGCGTTGGTTGGTATCGAGCATGTCATGTTTTAAGTCAAATCTTTTCGAGCAAACCTCACGTATTTAGTTATTTTATGCAAAATCATGTCCAGTCAGGTTGTATTGCTCGAAGTAATTTCATGTTTGTTCGGTGTTTCGGCCAAGGGGCGTGGTCGCGCACGTAGCGCGCACCACGGGTCGTACATGTGTAACGAGTATGTTAAGTTCAGTCCCTCGAGCAATTCATGTTATTTTGTTCAGTTAATTACGTGTCATGTTCAGATGAGTACAAATTGCCGAGAAAAGATCAGGTTTGGTCGTGAAATGGCTTAACGCCGTCGGCGGCGCACGGTGCGCACGCCACGGTCATGTCCAGTTTCGTATGCAAAATTCATGTTTTTAAGTAAATTTCAGTAATCATGATCATGTCAAGTTAGTTTATGATATTTAATGTGGAATTGCTCGAGAGAGTTGCCGGACGGAGGAAAGGGCCGGTCGTGGCCGCGCTGCCCGCACGCAGCGGCAACAGCGCGCCGGCAGTCAGCCAGCGTGACTGGCAGCTTGCGCGCAGGCCCACGGGGCGTTGCGCACTGCCTGTCTGCAACATCAATTGCTGGCATTGCCCAGCGGCACGCTAGCCAGTCGCCGTGCACGCCAACGTGCGCGTGCATGTCCCAGTTGCCTGCTGCGGCGCACGGTGGCGCCCAGCATTGCTAGTACGCCTGCGCCCGCGCACATAGCGCGGGGCAGCGCTCAGCCGATGCTGCGTGATGCCAGGCTAATGACGGATCGATCTTTTGTCTATACTGGGTTGCGAATAAACGACGCACTGAGGCCTTCGTTTATCCCCGATAGATGTATCTAGCAGACGCACTGCGGCCTTCTCCTAGACACCGTGACTTCAAGACGCACTAACGGCCTTCTCTCCGACACTGCATGTAAAGACGCACTAATGGCCTTCTTTATCACACGTTAAGAACACAAGGTTCCCCCTCAAAATTTGCTCACCAATTCAATACTCAATTCAACTTTTAAAATATGATGAGGTACATGGGGTATTTATAGTTGTAAAATAAATCTAGACCTAAATCTAATAGATCTCCTAAATCATGCAAGAATAGAAATCCTAAGTCTAGAAAGCAATAAAATTCTAAACCTACCAAAATACTAATGCTTGGCTTGCACACCAAGCAAATCTAGAAGCTCCTTAATCTAAACCCTACGCTAAAACTTCGGCCGCCCCTCACGCGTATTCGTCGCCTGACCCGTCCGCGTTGCACGCGTCCCCCGCGCACGCGCGCGCTATCGCGCATGCCTCACGTGTGCCGCCCTCTTCCTGCGCGTGCGCGTCCAATGCCTCGCCTAGTCCCGCGCGGACTAGGTTCCTCGCGTCTGCCTGCCAATCGCGCGCTATTGCGCGCGCCTCGCTTCCACCGACTCCTCCTTGCGCGTGCGTGCCCAGCGCCCCCGCGTCGCCTAATCCTTCCATGCCTAGGACTTCCGCGCCTGCGCTACACTCGCGCGCTATCGCGCACTCCTCGTCGCTGCCGTCATTTTCCCGCGCGTAAGTACCGTCGCCCAGTACCCCCACTCCTACGCGGCCGTGGTCTGCTCCCGCCAGCGCGACTCCCATCTCGCCTAAGCCTACACGGCGTAGGCCTTTGCCCGCGTACGTCCAACAGCTGCTGCCCGCGAGCACCGCACCGCTGCCGGTTCCCTTGTACTCGTGCGCTGCCTTGGCGCAACCCGTGCTCCCCGTCTCTTCGCCACCTCCGATCGCGCCTGTCACCTCTCGTACTCGATCGTTCGGCCATCCGCGCGCACCAAGGCACGATGCGCGCCATACACCTGATAACCGATCTTCCTCGATCTCTTGGACGCTCGCCCCCGTTGGTTCGCCCGATGGCCATGGGTCCCATCCGTCCAACCCAATACAATTACCCACTCGCCAAATCCAACCATCCTCCATTCTACTCTTTCCTCCCCTTCGAGCCACCATCTTGCGAACTCGCCTTTTCCTTGAACAAGGCTTGCACCAACACTTTTCTTCTTTTGCTTTTGCCTTGCCTTTCCTTCGAGTTCTTTTGATCTTGCTCCTCTTAGGCTTCAACCCAGCCTTTGGACCACATCCTTTCGGCCAATCCTTACACAAGATGGCCGGTGAATAGGACTAGATGGCTCCTCCAACATATTTTCTAACCATAAAGCAAGATCATTGCCATCATCATTTTCGGACTCACCGGGGTTGATGACCACTTCCGCATCATTCCCCTCCTCTTCGAGACTTTCCTTGTCCTCAAGGATTAAGAAATTAAGCGCACCTTCCCCTTCATTGTTCTCAACCACCATCGCTTCTCGGGCTTCCATGAGTTGTCGTTCATACTCCTCTATATTCCTCCTCTCATGAAGCTCGTCTAAATACGTTGCCTCCCATGGTGTGAGTGTTGGGTTCGATATACCGTACGGAACAGA
>CACSLK010002554.1:3404429-3426852 GCA_902706635.1 Striga hermonthica
TACTACCCTTCCTACTATCGGGCAGAGATGGAGCGTCAGTTCTTAGCGCTTCAGCATGGCACTCGTACTGTTGATGAGTACGAACGAGAGTTCACTAGACTTGCAGCTTTCGTACCGGATCTGGTTCGCACGGAGGATCAGAGAGCGCAGCGGTTCATCGACGGGCTTTTCCCAGCAGTCCGTCACAACATCGTGGGACACAGGACTCAGACCTACGCTCGTGCAGTTTCTATTGCCCAGGAGGTGGACGATAGCATCAGGAGGGAGGCAGTTCGTGATCGTGCCCAATCATCCGCCCCAGTTCAGCCATTTGCAGCTCTACCAGCTCCACCAGCCCCTCAGCAGGCAAAGGAGAAGAAGAGGAAGGGGAAGGGTGCACAGACTGACCGGAGGACCCGACAGAGACAGCAGCCAATTCCACCGTGCCCGACTTGTGGTCGACTTCATCGGGGAGAGTGCCATGTAGGACAGGACATCTGCTATTACTGCCACGAGCCTGGACACTTTGCGAGCCGCTGTCCGAAGAGACTCCAGCAGCAGCCTCAGCAGCCTCAGCAGCAGCAGCCACGTCAGCAGGCACAGAGGCCGCCTCAGCAACAGCAGTAGCAGCAGAGGGGCAGACAGCAGGCCAGGGTTTACGCGGTTGATAAGGCCGAGGCAGCACAGCAGCCAGGTACTATGTCAGGGATGGTTATTCTCAATGATATTCCAGTGTTTGCTTTATTCGATACTGGAGCGACACATACTTTCATTTCACGACGATGTCTCGATGCCATCGGAGTTCACGCCGTTACCGCTGTCGATCCTCTCGAGGTGAGTTTAGCCTCGGGACGAAAGATAGTGACCTCAGCTAAAGCCTCAGATCTTAGCCTTTCCATCGGTGGCCGAGTATTGACTGCCGACGCGTTTGTTCTCGAGATGAGGGACTTCGATCTTATTCTCGGAATGGATTGGCTATCCTTCTATCATGCAGACATCAGGTGTCATGACCGGGAGATCACTCTCTATCTTCCGGGAGACGAATCGATCACTTTCTTCAGTTCCAGGAATCGTTCACTGCCTCACGTTGTTTCGATGGTGAAAGCCACTAAGTTATTGCGACGAGGCAACTGTCAGGGTTATCTTGTGAGCCTTGTCGACGATTCTCAGAAAGCGCGAACACCCCATGATGTTCCAATCGTTCGCGAGTTTGTGGACGTGTTCCCAGACGAGCTTCCAGGAGGACCGCCTAACCGTCAGGTTGAGTTTTCTATCGATCTTATTCCAGGGGCCGGTCCAGTATCCAAAGCCCCGTACCGTATGGCGCCTAAGGAGTTGCAGGAGCTTAAGACTCAGATTCAGGAGCTGTTACGACTCGGTTTCATCCGACCGAGCGTGTCACCGTGGGGAGCACCCGTTCTCTTTGTTAAGAAGAAGGACGGATCCATGCGTATGTGTATCGACTACCGGGATCATAACCGGTTGACGATCAAGAACAAGTACCCGCTTCCCAGGATCGACGACTTATTTGATCAGCTGAGGGGAGCCTGTGTGTTCTTAAAGATTGACTTACGATCAGGCTACCACCAGCTGAAGATTAAGGAGTCAGATATCGCTAAGACCGCTTTCAGGACTCGTTACGGCCATTACGAGTTCGTCGTCATGCCTTTCGGTCTCAGCAATGCGCCAGCTATTTTCATGGACCTCATGAACCGTATTTTCCATCCCTACCTCGATCAGTTTGTTATTGTCTTTATCGAAGATATTCTTATTTACTCGAAGAGCCAGAAGGAGCACGAGGAGCATCTGAGGGTGGTTCTCGAAACCCCCAGACGAGAAAAGTTGTACGCAAAATTCTCCAAATGCGAGTTCTGGCTCCAGCGAGTATCCTTTCTGGGTCATGTGATTACTCAGGCAGGTATCGAGGTGGATCCTTCAAAGGTCTCAGCCGTTCAGAACTGGTCGACACCGAGGAGTCCGTCCGAGGTTCGCAGTTTTCTCGGTTTAGCTGGTTACTATCGCAGGTTCATCGAGGGTTTTTCCAAGATCGCCCTCCCTCTTTCCCAGCTGATGAGGAAATCTATGAAATTCGAGTGGACTGATCGTTGTGAGGCGAGCATTCAGGAGCTCAAAAATAGGTTAACTTCAGCACCGGTGTTGACTATTCCCGATCCTTCTCGGAGTTTCACTATCTTCAGTGATGCTTCGAGACAGGGCTTGGGATGTGTCCTTATGCAGGACGGCCAGGTCTTCACGTATGCTTCACGACAGCTTAAGCCTCATGAGCAGAACTATCCTACGCACGACTTGGAGTTAGCAGCAGTCGTACATGCTCTCAAGATCTGGCGACATTATCTTTACGGCGGACGTTGCGAGATTTTCACAGATCATAAGAGCCTGCAGTATATCTTTACTCAAGAGGAGCTTAATATGAGACAGCGCCGTTGGCTCGAACTTGTTAAGGATTACGACTGCTCCATTCAGTATCATCCGGGAAAGGCGAACGTCATCGCGGACGCCCTTAGCCGAAAGGTGAAGGGTGATTTGATGTACGTCATTACGCAGCAGAGTCCGTTGATTCATGAGTTTGCCCGGATGCAGCTTCAGGCAATCGATACACTTCCCATAGCCGTTACGGGGATTACCAGTGCCAGTGTCAGCGCCATGCAGCTTCAGCCGACGCTGAGAGAGAGAATCCGGCGAGAGCAGACTTCTGATGAGTTTGTTTGTGTCATGGAGGCCAAGGTTCGCGCCGGAGGCGTCGAGGGTTTTCAGTTAGGTGCCGATGGTGCCTTAGAGTTCAGAGGCAGGATCGTGGTCCCGAAGGTCGAGGCGTTGCGGAAGGAGATTTTATCAGAGGCTCATACCGCACCCTATCTGGCCCATCACGGGAGCACGAAGATGTATCACGACCTGAAAGGGTCGTTCTGGTGGCGAGGTATGAAGAAGGACGTCGCCGAGTTCGTCAGGAGATGTCTTACCTGTCAGCAAGTCAAAGCCGAACATCAGAGTCCAATCGGCCTCCTGCAGCCACTGCCGATTCTGAGGTGGAAGTGGGAGGAAGTCACGATGGATTTCGTTACGGGATTGCCGAGGTCGTCTGAACATCACGACGCTATCTGAGTCGTGGTCGACAGATTGACTAAGGTCGCGCATTTCTTACCCGTTTCGATGAAGATGTCTCTGGACAAGTTGGCTGAGATATATACCCGTGGGATCATCCGACTCCACGGAGTGCCCGTCACTATTGTATCAGACAGAGATCCCAGATTCGTCAGTTGATTCTGGCACAGGTTACATGAGGCGATGGGCACGAAGCTAGAGTTCAGTTCAGCCTACCATCCGGAGACAGACGGTTTGTCAGAACGGACTATTCAGACGCTTGAGGATATGCTTCGCGCTTTGGTTGTTGACAGGGGTGCTAAGTGGGAGTCGTTGTTGCCGTACGCCGAGTTTGCGTATAACAACAGCTATCATTCTTCTATTCAGATGGCTCCTTACGAGGCACTTTATGGCCACAAGTGTCGTTCCCCTCTCTATTGGGACGATGTTGGAGAGCGGCGAGTACTCGGTCCTACGATGATCGAGGAGACAGTGGAGCAGGTCGAGTTGATCCGCCAGAGACTCCGGACAGCCCAGAGTCGACAGAAATCTTCCGCCGATCATCATCGACGAGACATTCAGTTCGAGGTTGGCGAGCCAGCCTTTCTCAGGGTTCATCCGATTCATGGAGTAGTGCAATTCGGAAAGAGAGGGAAGCTGCACCCTCGTTTCATCGGTCCGTTCGAGGTTCTTGCGCGAGTAGGCGAGGTCGCATATCGATTAGCCCTACCTCCCGAGTTATCAGGCATTCATAATGTTTTCCACGCATCTATGTTGCGTAAGTACGTGTGCGACCCCGATCATGTCATTCCTCTCGCGGATATTCAGGTTCAGCCAGACCTTTCGTACGAGGAGCGACCGGAGGCTGTACTAGACCGTCAGATTCGTCGGCTCCGGAAGCGAGATATTCCCCTCGTGCGTATTCAGTGGGATCGCCACGGAGCTACTTAGGAGGAGGAGTCCGATATTCGCGCTCGTTTCCCAGATTTTCAGTTTTGATGTACATATTTCTTTATCCTATGTACATAACTAATGTATTATCAGTTATGTTTTGAATTTCCAAGGACGGAAATTTTGTAAGGAGGGAGGATTGTAATATCCCGATATTTTATCGGTATAAATTATATTCTAGTTCCGGTATAATAACGTTATCGATTATTATTTTTGGAATTGATTATTTTCAGTTGAGATTACCGAAATTTATTTTCGACGTACCGTTTACGTTCGGAATAATTTTGATAATTAAGCAATATGTTTAATTAAATGATTAAACATAAATTAAGTGATTAACAAATATTAATCATATTACTAGGGCTTAAAGCCGTGCATGATTTGGAATTGTTTTCCAATCAATTTCCTAAATGCCGTGAGCTATAGGTATGTACATGTTCCAAACTTTCCCAATTTTCCTAAGACTTAAGGAATTAGTTTCCTTCCATCCATTAAGCCATCACACGTGTTATTAGGGGACTTAATGTGTGAGGATTAGTCATGCTAAATTATTTTCCTTAGCAAGCAAGTGTGAGCATGATAGGAGGCCACGTCTCCTAGACGTCACCACCATCCCCTCGGCCCTAATATAAAAGGAGGTGCTTGGACGAAATTTTTCCTCACTTTCCTATAAGCCATATTCAGCATATTACCTTCAAATATTAGCAAGTAACTCAGCTTGTCATCTTAAGCTTTATATACTCCTCATCGCACGGCACATACCGAAGTAACGCACGGCAAGGATCGAAGCATACACACGGGCGCACGCGAGTACTAGCAGAGGTCGCGATTGGTTTATAAATTCCGACGAGCATCTAAGAAGGTATCGTTATCCTCATCTTATAATTATGTTAGTAAGGTCATAATAAGGTTAAGTGTTCGAATCATGTTCGAGAATTTCTAGTAAAGCCGTGCTAAAGTCCGATTATGCTTAAAGTAAATCGTGATCGAATAACTTTTTGTTTTACCCGGCAACTCTCGTACAATTCATGTTTATTTGTTCAGTTTAGATCATTTCATGTCCAGTTGGTTCATGTTAGTCGAGGCAAAACAACGTTTTATCGGTGAAGTGGCTCGAGCCGTCGCTAGCGCTTATCGCGCGTAGCCACGGGCAGCCTCGGGTCACGTTCTGTTACCTTCAGCAATGATCATGTCTTTCCGTGCAGTTATGTCTTAAATTGCCTCGAGATAATGTTCATGTTTATTTGTTCAGGAGTTGCCGGGGGAGAAGGTGTTTTGGTCGGGAGACGGCGTATAGCCGTCGGCGGCGCACGGCGCGCTCGCCACGGCCCCTTTCATGTTGATCGTGCAAAAGTTACGTTTTCAAGTCATTTTTATAATTATATTCATGTTGAGTCAGAAGAAGTTGTTTTATGTTGAGGTTGTAGGAAGGAAACGCCGGACGGCCGACGGGAGTTGGTCGGGTGTGCGCTGCCCGCACATCGCGGTAACAGCGTACCGGCAAGAGGTGCACGGTGCAGGGACTGCGCGGTAGAGTGCCGCGTAAGGCCAGTGCCCACAACTAATAGTCGTTGGTGATGCGCGTGCGCATGTCAACCCTCCCCTGTCATGCCAGTCAGCGTACCGTGACGCACGCCAGCGTGCAGTACGCGTTCAGTGGTTGTCCGCAGCATTGCCCAGTGCATGCCTGTGATCAGTTCAGGCCCAACGGTACCGCAGCAGCGCGCCAGCGCATGGCCGCATGCGTGACTGCGCGTAGTACCGCGGGCAGGTCACCAGTTAGCCCAGCGGTACGCCCAGCCGCGTCTGGGACGACGATCCAGCACCCGCAGCAAGCCAGTGGCGCCCGTGCACGCTGCGCAGCACGTGGCAGGATGCTGGCCGAGCCGAGCCGACTGCCGGTCCAGTCGACCCGCAGTCCGGTCCAGACCGGTTTGGACCGGCTGGACCGATTCAGCCCCACTTTTAAATCGGTTCGGTTCTTATGTTAAGGTTTCGGCCCGGTTCATGATTTTAATGAGATTTTCAGTTAAATTTCCGGGATTATTTCAGTTCAGTAAATTCATGTCCAATCAGTTCATGTTATGTCAGTTTCGGTTATTCCGGTTAAGTCTAAATATCATGTCAGATTAAGTAGAACATCTTAACGAAATTAATCAGTTAAGTTAACAGTCTGAGCATAGTCATTAGTAATTGTTTATATGATTTTCAGTTTGATCAGGCATCAACACTACCTTCAGTTCAGCAGTTCAGGTGTGGACTCAGACTAAGTACTACATTGATTATAATTACGGTACCATGTTTGAGGTATGTATTTCAGTTGAGGTATCCGCTCGGAATGGTCGCCGGTCCATTCTGGGTTCTAGTGGCCCTAGTCTGCCCACTAGAGTGTGCACATGGTGTCCGGCTTTGCTGGCAGATGAGGTAACGGTCAGGGTCACGTTTGCGTGACGATTTCAGATTCATGTTCATGTTATTACCGGCTTGAGGTTGAGGTTGAGGTTATATATATATTGATATCATGATGTTGTTATTATTTTCAATGTTTACATTAGTATGAGTTTCCACGGAGCACAGTGCCATAGTGCTCATTTCCCACTTTTATCATGTTTTTCAGGTCAGGACGTCGGGCCGGGAGCATGAGCTGACGGAGGCTTCAGGATATTTATGTTTTTGACTGTATATTTATGATGATGACTTACGCTTCCGCTAATGATGTTTTGATGACTTCTGATGATGTTTTTGATGACTTTTGACGTACTTATATTTTGACGAACTTTTGGGAAACTTTATGCTTTCAGTAACCGGATGATTTTCTTAAAAAAAATAAAATAAAATAACGGTTTTCCAAATTAAGTCACGATTTTACGGTAGCACCCCGAATCAGTTTTCGCAAAGTAAAAAGGCTTTATTTTTAAATAACTTTGCGAATTTTTCGCACTCTGATTTAACGATAAGGAGGGGTGTTACATATAGTATCGATTTTATGCTGAGCTTTAGGTCGACATTCATGAGCTTTGGGGTTTTTTTCCAGAAATTTGATAATGAGCCTTGGGATTTTTTTCCTCAATTTAATTCACGAGCTTCGGGAAACAAATGGGTATTGAGTATCTTAATAGATATTAAGTTACCAAATTTCCTACTTAGTTGTGCGCTGGTAACATGATTATCACCGTCAGATTAATTAATCTTGTGATCATGATTCTTTCTTAATTCTATTGTTGACAACCTTTCTCACCGGAACTCATCCCTATATATATATGGATTGTTTCCAATAAATCCGGTTATTTAAAGTGAGGACGTGATCAATCCTAGCTGATAAAAGGGTATCAAGATGTGTGGCCAAGATTTAACTTTTTATTTAAATTATAATTTTTATTTTAATTACTTTAGTTATTGAAATATTATTTTGACCATTGACCGTTGACCGTTGACTCCGGAGTTGACCGTTGACTTATAGTATGCATTATGTAATCCCTTGCAACTAATGATAAATAACTTTGCAACTAGATACAACTAACATTGCAACTAAATATAACTAACCTTGCAACTAAAAATATCTAACCTTGCAACTATTGATAACTAACCTCGCAACTAGATACATCTAATATTGCAACTACAGATAACTAACCTTGCAACTACAGACAACTAACCTTACAACTAAAACACAAATAACCTTGCAAAAACCTATAATCAAACTTGCAACTACAGACAACTAACATTGCAACTACAGATAACTAAACTTGCAACTACATTCAACTAAACTTGCAACAGCAAACAGTTAACCTTACAACTAGATACAACTAACCCTGCAACTACAGACAACTAACCTTGCAACTACAGATAACTAACCTAGCAACTACAGTGTAACACCCCACTTTGATTTTAAAGAAATTTCGGGCTTTCCAAAAATCATAACAACATTTTTCGAATTCATTTTTCGAAATCAAGGGCATTATCAAAACATTTACTTAGTCCAAGTCTTATCTGGACCCACGAGGATTCATTACCCGGTTTTTACAAGAGTTTCATTAACCCGAAACACGACATCTCACATGACATTCAGTTTAATCATAACAACATTAATAATCAAAATAAACATGATATTCAGTTTAACAATTACTCATGAATATCTATAACATCAAAGTATCCCAGATACCACAATTCAAAACATAAGTTTGAAAATTTGTTCAACATATCTCAATAGTCTCAAACAAGAGCGGAAATAAATTCAATAACTAAATGACCACCCACTCCTCTTTGCCTCGTCATCTGACATCTGCTTAACATGCATCCGTGAAGAGCAGGTGGGAGTGAGCACAAATGAAACCGTAGTGCTCACCACTATACAATAAACAACAATCATAATATAGTACAGGTATGGTCGCAGCATGAATATAAATCAATCATTTATCCCAATTTTCCCATCATATATCATAATTCAAGACTCATGTGCACACCTACGCATAGACTACTGCTGGTAGACGTAACGAATGTCCCTAGGGCTTATATCGAATGCCCCTCGGGCTTCTACACCGAATGCCCCTCGGGCTTCTACACTGAATGCCCCTCGGGCTTCTATCGATGCCATTAGAAGTAAACCCCACGAGTTTCGCTTTATAGTACGGGGATAACCGTTTGACGGCCGACACAGCTCACATCAAAGGCAACATGGTTCACATACATACATTGATCATACCACACGTAAGGCAACAATTTATTGTATAGCAATTTCAAATAAAACCCACCTGGAACAGCAAGAGAGATATCACACAAACAGGAGTAGACGGTGAGCTCGGCTCGTCAAGAACCTACATTAAGTCAAGATACTACAATCAACATTTTATCTTGACCTTGAACGGAAAACACAAATCATACTTAGTCGAACTTGATTCGACTAAGTTGTTCGTGAAGTCCTGTGGACGTTGGAACACTTAGACTCGACACTTAGACTCAACCAAAACACGTATGGGAGTACACATAACTCAATTAAAGGATGACCAAGTCAGACAACAATGAACAACATACGAGCTGGATTACAGATTTTTAATACAAAATTATATTTTGAGATATTTGACGTGAATACTACTTATTCAAGTTGGTCAACTAATCGAATGAGTTAGGCTCTGAAATTTTATCATAAAATCTGCCTCACTAGACTTAGCAAAACCACCAAACAAAACACACAATTTTATAAAATTAAACCAAGTTTTCAGCAAAAACGAGCACAATTGCAAAGTCTTACCAAATGAACAAGTTAACACTTAAAATTTTTACCCAAGCAACTACTGCATGGGAGGATCAACATATAAGAATTTTAGTTTTTAACATTAAACACACGAATCATGAAAATTGTAGCAAAATTTTGCAGAATTCAATATTTCACCAAAAACATACCAATATGAACTCCAAAAATCCTGGGCATTTTTCCTCACTCATAATATCATTAAATAGGCACATAAACCAAAATTTAGCAATTTACAGCAACAGGTCGAATTTTTATAAATAAAATGAGTTTCAGTAGAATAACACAAACAATTAATTACTCTACCAAACGAAGTCCAAAAGTTATGAAATTTTTACACGACATCCAAATACAACAGAGAGACATCATATTCAAATTTCAGTCAAATTGGAACACAACTCGATTTATTATGCAATTTACAAGATTCTGTCCAGACATCAAAACAATTATTAAAAATAGCTACGGTTGAAATTAATCATGAAATATTTACACGACCTATATGACATCAGAGTACTTAACACCCAAAATTTCATATCAATCGGAGCAGCATGTGATTTATCACGAATTTAACACATAAACGGCAACTATTCGAGTTCACAAAATCATATTCGACTCCACAAAAATCGAAATCGTCCGAGGCCTTCACCATCAGGACAATGACTCATTATGGTTCCAATTCCACAATACTTAACACAGATTTAACGAGGTCTCATTCGAGTTCGCACGAACCGACAAGAGATCTCAACACATGATTTTTATTATTTCAAATCATAACATGAAATAAATATAAAGGCTATAAGAATACAACACAATACACATAATACATAATTAAACGAGACGAGGTTCGAGCCTTTGTACCATTCTCACGAAAATGTACGCTAAACGAGCAATGAAAAGGGCCGAACGGGGCTGAACGGACTGTATGTGTACGCCGACGAGGCTCGGCGGCTACGCTCGACTCGCCGACGGGTACACGGGTGGTCTGTTGGCTTGTGGAGGGGATCTCGAACTGCAGCGGAACAGCAGGTGGACGGGTCACTGGACATCGATAGCCATGGACGGTGGCACGAGGGAGCACGCCGGGAAACGTTGGTAACGATCGGGGCCTGGTCGCGGTGTGACGATGAAGGTGATCAGTACGATGAGAAAATGGGGAGGGGTTCACGAGCGGGGATGGGGACCTGCTGGTACGCTCGCCCGGAATGGATGGAACGTGCTGAAACGAGGCGCGCGACAGTGGAGGTTTGCCAGATTCTACTGCTCATCACGCGTGGCCCGCTGCTGGAAAGATGGTCTCGTATCTGTTGCTTGACGTGACGGGACGTGGCTGTGATGGTGACGAGTGAGTTGCTGCTACACTCAGGGGCGTAGCCAGAAAATTTTTTAACCTGGGGCTGCATATTATTGTAGCTATTATTGGAACCTTCTAGACATGGTCATGGGCCGAACCAGCCAGTCGGTTCGGCCCAAACCAACACAAATTGGCCCGTTGACCATGGGTATGAACTGGCCCGTGGTTTTGACCGGTTCGGTTCATGTACAATACCTTATAGTTTATACATTTTGAACATGCCGTTTCGGTTCCGAATTGGAACCGGAATCCAAGATTCTACCTTTTTTTTAAAAAAAAATATTATTTTAATTATTTTTATTTTTTTAATGAACCGGCCAACCAATAACCGACAGTTCAATGAATCGGCCCGTACATATGTTTGCGCCAGGTCATGGTCCTCCAACTCTAGGCCCGGTATTTACGGTATCGACCTGTAACCAGTTTTGGTTATGATTAGAAACAAAATATCATTTAACATATGTCTGTTTGAATTGGGAAAACTTAATCTTGAATCGCTTTTATATATAAACAAGCCAAACTAAATTAGCTAATCGAACTTGTCGATCAAACAAATAGAGTCAAACATGTTTGCAATCAACTCTGTACAAGATTTCTATTTGCCTAGGAAATGATGCCGAGTTAATTATTGGAGGCGAAATCAACAAAAATAAATAAATAAATAAATAAATAAATAAACGAAAATGGATAACGGACTGTGGACTTAGACGAACCCAATTAAATAGCCAGTTGGAGAAGTCTGTGTCAAGCTTAATTATCCAGCTCATTTGATATTTATCAAGTTAACCGATTAAAAATTTAAAAGGCAAAAATGTGTTGGGTCACATTATAAACTAAAGTGATAAAATCTAATAAGGTCATAATTGTCATTTGACAATAAAGGATTGTATTTTTTCTCACTACAATCATCATTTTTTCACCATCGTTGTCAGATAAAAAATTTTAACCTGAAGATATTTTTGAGGCATTCAGCCCAAAAATAAATGGAGCTACATAAAAAATTACATGGGGCTAATTGGTCTATGTATAATTTTTTTGAAAAATAAGATTAGCAAAAATAAAATTAGCAAAAAATTACATGGGGCTGGAGCCCACCTAGCTTTAGGGTGGCTCCGCCCTTGGCTACACTCACGGCGAGAAGGGCTAATGACGAGGGATTTGAATTAAAAAAAAAAAAAAAGAAACTTACCCTCTTCTTTTTTTTTTTTTTTTTTTTTTTGAGATTGATAACTCTAAATTTGAAGAAGGAAAATAAATAATAAATAATGTTTGCCTTTGAGGAGGGGAAAAAAACGTAGATGAAGAGTTTGGTCCAACTTGGTATCTTGGTAATATTATTTGCATGGTAAGGCCAAGAAAAGTGAACTGAAAATAAAAACACCCCACTATGCCGAGAAGGAAATCGCAAGAAACAAGGATTTCGATACCATTAAAAAGGAATTAAATATTTGCACAAAAGAGGGTCGGCTATATGATGCTAAAGGCCGAGATTTCTCGCAAATTGGCCAAAAATCTCGAGCTGATTTCAAGATATTAACAGGCCGAAACTAAGTTTTAAAGCGGTCAATCCCAAGGTTCGAGAAGAAAAAGATCGACAACGACTCGATATGGACCCACGCGATAAAATAAATAAATAATCTGGTAACATATATATATTTATATCACAGTAATATATATATATATATATTAATAAAACAATATTTCCACATAGGCAATTAGTCCAAATCAATATAATAGTAACATCAAATAATATTATAAAAAATACAATAAACAAACGGGCTTCACAATCTACATAATAAATGTAATATCATAAACAAAATTCGATAAATAGAATAATTCAATAAATTCTATAAATCGAACGGGGCGCTACATCAGACACCTAACTTTGCAACTATAGACAACTAACCTTGCAACTAGACATAACTAACCTTGCAACTAGATAGAACTAAACTTGCAACTACAGACAACTAATCTAGCAATTACAGAAAACTAAATTAGCAACTACAAACAATTAACCTAGCACTAACAAACAACTAACCTTGCAACTACAGAAAAATAACATTGCAACTACATACAATTAAATTTGCAAAGTTAGTGTAAAAATGATGCATAGTTAGTGATAAAATGTTGCACATCAATGGTTAAGAGGTGCCCTCATTTTAAAAGCTGTCCTCATTTGATCCGCCCCTTATATATATAATAATTTTGGTGTTTACTAATTAATTTATTAAATTAAATTATTGATTTAGACTCTTCGTCGACGTGAGCTACATGCCACTGGAAGAAGAAGAGATCGGTGTGTATTATAGTTCTGGACCCCGACACACAAAAAGTCGGTTTGTAAATGCTTCAGCTTATCGGGAGAGGCAGGAGATGATCCGTGGGGATCGCATGAGACAGACTGGTCACACTGACCATACTGGCAATTCGAGACCCCCGCTCCAGTACATTATTATGACGAGTCGATAGCCTAGGCGGTGCAAGATGTAGATGAGTTTGATGACTCTGACTCTGCGGATCATCAGTTATGCCTCCTCCTTCCCCCTCACGAAAGCCTCTTGCACGACCTACGGGTCCTGCATGCCCTGCATGCCCACGAGAGTCTGTTGGGCATTTTGCGAGTACTGGACCCTCAGGTAAATCATTTACGTATGTATTGGTGTTTACCATGTAACATTTTTATTCAATAAAAATGATAGTTGGACTCAAATGTAACATTTATATAAGTTATATTCTAATGCAGGTACTAGCAAACGATTTAAGACTCAAACAGATGATAGCTGAATCATTAAACTCCTAGTGCCCGGTGGACCCATTGATGGGAGTGTCATCCCTAACTTTCTACGACACATAGCCTCCCGCATGTGGACTGGAGAGTTTAGAGGCATGCTTAAATGCCAGAACAAATAGATAGCGCTCGACAATATAGGAATTTGGCTCCATGATATGCCTATCGCTGCAAAAGATCTGATAGTCCGGACCGGACTATCACATCTGGTGGACTCCATGCACGCCCACTTGGGCACTCCAGTTTTCTGCTTTTGTGGAGCGCTGGAAGCCAGATACTAACTTGTTTCACCTGCCTTTTTTGTGAAATGAGTATCATATTGCACGATGTTCGAGCCATTTTGGGGGTTCCGTGGAGGGAGCCGTGGCCACTGAGGATCTGGACACAAAAGCCTGCCAGACGTACTGCATGGATTTACTTTCAGTGACGAAAGCTGACATCTTGGCATCTTTCTGCAGCCTTGTTCGGTGATAGAAGCCTCTATTGTGGAAGCATGTTGGCAGAACCGATTGCATGAGGATGAGGCTACTGCCTGGATGTGAGTGCTGCTAGGTATCACCTTGTTCGTTGACAAGTGTGGTAGTAGGGTGAATCCCAAACTTTTGTGCGAGTTGATATGTTGTAAGTATTTTTACCGGAGTTAAATCGAAAGATTCGAACATCGGGTCGTATAACAAGAAAGGTTAGACGGATTAATTGTACAGATATTCAATCACAAGAAAAGAAAAAAAAAATCCTAAACATTCTAATTCAAGTTTGTTGGTTTAATTTGCTTTATCGACTACGAACTGTAAAAACAAGACTAGAAATTATCAACTCAAAACTCAAAACATGAATTCAAATAATGAATATAGGGGCTAGGGAATCGGGGACAATCGCTTCTGGTTCTCAATACTTTTAACGAGCAATCAAGAGCTCGATTAAATGACTCGTCGAACTACTCATCTAGAGGTCTATACTCAATAACTCTTCGTAACAAGAGGATAGACGTGAACGAGTAATTCTTGAAACAATTAACACATAAGCAATACCATTACGGACAAGCTTATTCTCAACGAGCCTAGTTCGAACGATCTCTCCCCTTTCGGTTCTAAGATTGATTAATTAGATAAAGATGGTGATCAAGCATCTAAAACTCTAGGTTAAGCACAACTCGAAAAGATTGAGCAATTAGTCATGCACATAAATGAAATTGAACCGGAACGACTACCCCCTACCCCGAGCTAATGAATTTTGCTACTCATAATGCATTCAACTTCAACATACACCATAATCATAGCCATCTCAATCATAAAGAAAACGAAATGAAAGCTTACGATTAATGTATCCAATGTTGAAATCAAGAACTATCCGAATCCAAGAGTCGAATCTCGGAGTTATTCTCTCCAAGATTGAATACAAAAATAAACTAAGTGAAAGTATGAGTTTTTGAGTGAAAAGAACGAAGAACAATCAAAACCTAAGTCAAAACATAATAATCCCTCGTTTCTTAAAAACTGCTACTTAATATTCTGCAAAACGCGCTCTCCGCGGCCACGGAGAAGCTCGCGGACAGCGGTGAAGGAGTGCTTCACGGCCACGAACTCTCCTGCGGCCGCGACATTTACTGTCTGTCGTAGGGAGTCCGGGTCTCTTTTGCTGCCGCGGCCGCGACATCTTCCTCTGCGGCCGCAGCAAAGAAAACTGGGCGCTGACATGTATTGCTCACTGCGGCCGCAGGCCGCGGTGAAGAATTCCTGTGACATAGCTGCGATTTCTAGGCACGTATCCACGTATCCGGACTCGGATTTGGATTCCGACTTTTTCTACTCGACCCGACCTCAACCTCCTAGATAGCCATCCCCGTAAGAAAATCATAACCGATCCAACCACCTGACCTGCACACCACCACCGGCAAGAAAAACACAGAAAAATGGGAAAAACGAACAAGAAAATCAAAAAACAAGCAAACTAAAGAAAATGCACGACAAGACACAAAATGGACCAAGAACCAAAGAAAATAACCTAGAATGGGGAAAAATAAATATAAAATAAACATGAAAAACACTAACAGAAATGGAACGAACAACTCCCCCACACTAAAACCATTGTTTGTCCCGAACAATAAAAACAAAAGAAAAAGCAACAAAACAAGCAAAAAATAGTGGACACTGGTTTCAAACGAGAAGAGTCTCAAATTGATCAACTAAGTTGGAAAGAATTCCGATGACCACGAGAACATACCTTGACAATGAACTCAATCACTTGATAACACAGACTCTCGAGTACGGAGATATGATATAAATGCCTCACTCAATTTCTTCCAAAAATAAAAGACAGGAGCACTCAAATTGGTCGTCAGTTAAATCAATCATAAGCTTGCCTATCGTCTAACCCTTCCTCTAAATTAATCAAATTAATGAGACGGTGAATCAAAAGGACTTCTAGGGATGTAATGTAGGCTTAATGGATCGGGGAAGATAAAATAGGTCAAACGGCTCAAATATAGAACATCATAACTCAAACACTCAACCATAATTGACAACTCCTCCGGTCTCAACCAGTTTCTCCAACCTTCACCAAAGCCAACATGCTTCAACAATATTATACTTTTTTTTGTAACCTTATGGACATTTTATCTAGGTTTAGCCATCGGGTTTCTGCCCGAGTCTCCTAGACCGGTTTTCCGTACTCATTACTCGAGACCGCTAATTATAACGGTTGGAGCACTTAGAGTATAATCCGTTAGGTTCCTTTTTTTTTCTTTTTTTTTTATTTTTTTTATGTGCACAATTTCGACAATCATCACCACCCACTTCCAAACATCATCAACACGGGGTCAACAACGAAAATAAGACAAACGGCTCAAAGGGGGTGACTAGCGAAAATTATTCTCGAATGAAGAAAAGGATACACAAATAGAAAAGAATGCCTTAACCATGTTCACCTATCACAAATCCAATCGACTTATTTTTACAGCAGACTCAAGGAAAGTTACTGATTTATTTAACATTCAGACCAATATCTCACAAGAAGTGAATATGGCTCAAATCTCAACGGTAATTATATATGAGTGTTAATCAAAGCAACCGAGCCACACATCAAAATATGTTACTCAATATCATCATCACATCTTCTCAACATCGTTAAACAATCATAAACCAGTCTCAATATTCACCAATGTCCAACTCAAAAACAAATAAGCCTAAACTAGACTGGTCCACCAAGCAACAGAAAAGAAATAAAACAATCCTAAAGAAAAAAAACTAGACCTGGTCCACCACATAGTCACATAAGCACATAAAACTCCCCCACACTTGAAACCAAACAATTTCCCCATTGTCAATTCGCAGAGAAAGAGAGTAGACCATATAATCAATTGACACGAAAAGCAAACAAACTGTACAAAAATGAAAGAGAAAGGGAAAAAAAACATACAAAGCACAATGACAAGTCACTTGTGCGTCTGGTGGTGGCGGTGGTGGGTAAGGCTGACTGGGTCCCGAGCCCTAGCGGGTGTCCCACTGGGTGAACCGCTTATCCCAACTGTCTATTCGAGCATCCTGCTGGTCCTGCCGCTCGCGAAGAGACCGGAGACCCTCAGTGAAGTTGTCGAAATGCGTGCCCATCTGAGTCCAGTGGGTCTGCTGCTGGGTCTCCCAATGGTCCCACCGATTCGTCTGGTGGGTCTCCCAGCTGGCCCACTAGGTGTTCTGTCGGATCTCGAGACCGGTCAATCTGCCATCCTGGGTGTCAAAACGGTCATGGATAGAACGGATGTCGGCCGTATACTGAGCCTGAAATGAGGTCCACCATCCCGGAGGCTGTTGTGGAGGAACTTCAGGCTGTGGGTTCGGAGCGGAGTACAGACTGGTTGAGGTGGGAGGAAAAAGCCATCATCGACGTTCATCTGATCATGAGCGTCTCCCTCTGTTGGTTGCCGAGACGGCCCTGCCTGGTCGGGGTTAAGCGCACTCTGCTGGAGCTTCTTGAAGTAGGTCGAGTAAGCTTTGCGCTGCGTATACGCCTGAAGGGTAGTCCGGTTTATGATGAGATCGGATGACTTGAGTTCATGCTCATTGATACACAACATCTTAGACTTGTCCTTAGACCAGTCAAACTTTGGATCCCGTTGATCAATTCCAAAATGCTTGGTCAGTACGGTAACAGAATGTCCAAGTGTCGGTGTTCCACGCTGACTGAGTGCGATATCCTGCAAAGTGTTCTGCAGAAAGGTCATAGAACACACCGACACTCCTGCTCGCACCAGAGAAGTAAAAGCTCAACCTCGCTCACTTTATTCGCCTCCTTTTTCCCGGAAATATTGTAGCAAATGAATTTGTGCACAACAGCAGTGACTATGTCCTCAATGAGACCTTTAATTGGGCATGCCACCGGAATCCCACTTTGTGTGCGGGGAGAGCTCGGCCCAACTCTTCTTGGCGTCGAACTCTATGGACTTGTGCCTCGTCCCGGATATGTTGAACCCGCAAACCTTTTTCACGGCATCATTACCACTGTGCAATCTTTCCCCCAAAACTGACAAGTGAAGTACTCATTCCATCGACAAGCACGAATGAGCTGAAGAACTCAAGCATCAGGCCTCGATATGACGGGCTCTTCGATTTTGGCATATTCGGTTAAGTTGAGGACTTTGAGGTACTTCATCACATCCTCTAGAATAGCCAAGTCATTCAAGAGGTTCCAATCCACCGCCTTCGACAGTACCACCTCTTTCTGCGAGAGGCGGAAGTAGATGTCGCCTTCCTTTTGGGAATAAATAGGGAAAAGAGCTCCGTATTGGTCTGAAAGATCATCTCGATCATCTTCCGAAGGGGCACCTCGAGACGAGGATCTGCCCGCCTTTTGCTTCTTACCCGGTTCAGCTTGAGTTGTTTTCTTCTTCGTAGGATGAATCGGAATCTTGCCATGTCAAAAGTCGTTCGGGCAATTCGTCGAACACCAGAAGTAGAGAATCTCGAGTATCCATTGAAAATCGGATGTAGAGCTTCAGACGGTGGTGCCGGTTGGTGTTGTTGAAATGCTGAGGAGGCCGGAGGTGACGACGCCTGAGAGACTCACCGGAGTGGACGGTGCCGGTGACTAGCATGGCAGAGAAGGTGCCGGCGAGAACGTGAGTGCAACCTAGGGCTCCCGTAGTTAAGCCCAATTCCTCTCAAAATCAGTCTCGTGGACCCCAAATTAATGGAAGGTAAACTCGAATGATAAATTTCTATGAATCTGGTAAACGTTTGTTTAGGATAATCGATGGAGGTGAAGGTAAGGTATCGCCGGTGCATGAGAGATATTTGTTTGGAGGAGAAAGTGTGCTGAAAATCCGCCCTTACACTCTTTAAATCGTGACTCCCGCAGCCGCGGACTTCCTGAGAGTCGCGACGACCAAATCATCGGCGGCCGCGACAACCCCCCGAGGCCGCGGGATTTATCCTCTAAAGCTGCGCATCAGGGGCCGAGATTACTCGCCGCGGCCGCGGCGAAGAAACGCTCCGCGGCAGCGCTCTTGCTCCGCGGTCGCGACAAACCCCCGTGCCCGCGGAAAACTTACTCTGGACCTGCTCTCTTGTGACCCAATTAACTCGCCGCGGCCGCGGCGAATAAACGCTCCGCGGCCGCGACCATCATTATTATTTTTTTTAATAGATATATATAAAAATAGAAGAAAATAAAACAAATATACAGCAATACAAAAGAATACTCAGTTTAATGTCGGGAGCTCGACATAATTTCTCGATCACGCATAGACAGGGTCGCCGAGACTGACGGTCTCGACATGTCGCTTTCCGAACTCTCCATCGAAATATGGTTTCACTCTCTGCTTGTTGACCACGAATAAGTCGCCATTAGTTGGATTACCAAGTCGGACATCTCCAAAAGATAGCATCTCATCAATGATATACGGCCCACTCCAGCGTGATTTGAGCTTTCCAGGAAAGAGACGAAGGCGGGAGTTAAATAGAAGTACCTTCAAGTCGGGCTCGAGATCTTTTCGAATAAGAGTGGCATCATGGAGCTTTTTGTCTTTTCTTTATAGATCTTGGAGTTCTCGTAGGCTTCGTTCCTCCAGTCTTCTAGCTCCGAGAGTTGCAACATCCTCTCTCATCCGACGGCATTAAGATCGAAATTCACCTTTTTAATCTCCCAAAACGCCTTGTGCTCAATCTCCACTGGCAGATGGCATGATTTCCCTTAAATAAGTTTGAACAGGCTCATCCTCAACACTCTTTTGTAAGTTGTCCTTGCTCACAGTGCATCGTCGAGCTGACTCGACCAATCTGATGTGCTATTGTACCTTTAACCGGCCCTTCCTGATCCGTCTTCGTTCGAGCCTCCAAGAACCTGCAAAGACGCCGGGAAGTATCCTGGCGGTAACCCTCCGACGCTCAAGTTAGTATCGTCTCAAGAAAGGCACAATATAGATTTTAGGGTTTTTTTATCACATACCTCCTGTTTCTCTGGCTGTACCTATTTATTCATAACCACTTAGCTTGTTCCCCACGCTTTGATATCTGCATATTAAATTATCTGAGCCCAATGGGCACTATGCTAGGCCCACACAAATCCGAGCCCCATAAGATCATTAGATATGGCTCCTTTTGGCCACGCTACCAATAAAACTTTCAAGTTGAGCCGCTGGCCCAACAAGTAAAAAGGTCGAGCCCCATTGGACCGAGCCCAACTAATTCGGGCCCTATTAGACTGAGCTCCGATGGGCTGAATAACTATGTGCCGGTTTACAATACCACCACCATGTGCCCCATCATCTAGCCCCCCTATTATCAAATGAGCTATCATGTATTGAAAAAGATAGACTTGTTTGATAATTCCAATGATGTTTGAATCGCAAATCTTTTTCTTGACTACGAGCTGCCAAAAGTGCTAAGCTTCACACACGATTGTCCATTCGGGCTAGGAAAACGCCGAGCCCGACACCTGATTTCGCACTCAAACTAATAAAATGCCGCGCCCATCATGTGGGTAAAAATGCCGAGGCTAAAACATTTCTTCCCAGTTGGGCAGATAAAGTCGCGTCCCACCAAAAAGTCGTACAAAAGTCGCGCCCCACCAAAAAGTCGGGCCCCTATATGCACCCTACCACTTTTGCTCCGGTCGAGCCATGTATAAGCCGCGCCCCTGTAGAAAGGTCATGCCCACATAAAATCGCGCCCTATCACAGCTATTTCGCCATGAAGCCGCGCCCCTACACGCCTCCAAAAATAGCGCCCTATCACAGCTTTTCCGTCATGAAGCCGCGCCCGTACACGCCTACAAAAATCGCGCCCTATCACAGCTGTTCCGTCATGAAGCTGTGCCCCTACACGCCTCCAAAAATCGCGCCCTATCACAGCATTTCCGTCATGACGCCGCACCCCTACACGCCTCCCAAAATCGCGCCCTATCACAGCATTTCCGTCATGAAGCCGCGCCCCTACACGCCTCCACTCTCCAAGTCGGGCTAGCCGATGGTTAGGCCTTCAAAGGTCAACCCTCGAGATCCGAGCATGTCCTTTCACTTACCATCCATCACTTTTTCTGACCCCCATCACTACCTCACCTCGGTCTTCGCGCCATGTTACACCTCCCAAGAATTGACCCCTCATCCATGCTATTAAGCCTCCCCTTCCTCTATAAATATCATCATCCTCACCACCACCATTTCACCTTAAACACCCACATAAAAAATTCCCTTAGCCCAATAATTCTTGAACCGATTCCAACCTTCGGCAAGGCGCACAACCGAACGAGCACGCCATTTCCGGACACCACCGACGTTACCCCAACGAACTCCGCCCCACCATCGGATAAGCATCGAAATGGGTAAGTATCCCTCTTTATCAATTTCCGTATCCACAGTTTCCGAAAAATCGTTTGTCCTATGCCACACGCACACCCGAAGTCTTACTATCGGGACTATATTTTGTTATGCTTGCGTATTTCAAAAAACGAGTCAAGATCAATTATGTTTATGTCGTATTCATTGCCCTATCATCTTGTCGTAGTAACTACCGATATGCCCGATGCCGCTATCACTTTGCCGGAGTCCGAACATCTCGAAATGAGCTCGAGCCCCTCCCTCGAGAAGCCCACAACCCAACCGAAAAACCCTATCCCCACGGTAACCGATGGGTTGGCTCTACGACCTCAATATGAGGGTGATGGAGACATCCCATGGGAGAGCCTAACCCCCATAATGGATACCAACTCTCTTCTCCTAAACCGCAGCCCCCCTAGAGGCGTGCCTTTGCCCACCTCCGAACAACATGCCCGAAAATTGAACATCGCCGTAGGTAACGAGGAGCCCTTAAATGCCACCATAGAATTAACTTCGGACGCCATAGTAGTCGCCCGACCCAACCCGTTCTTTTTTGCTACCAAGTCCGAGATAGAAGACTTTAAACGGTTTTGTGAACTCCCCTCCGATTGGTCGTTTAAGGTGCCTTCACCCGGTAGCTCGTACACCCGACCACCACATGGCTATTATACCTTTTTCGTCGACCAAATAGCTAGTGGCCTCCGTTTTCCTATTCGCCCGGAATTACTCGCATTGGCCGACCTCTACCATTTTCCCATCAATCAACTCACCCCCAATAGTATTCACATTCTCACATACACGATCCTTAGCTACTATCACTTCAAAAAAGTAGATCTTGAATTCTTTTATTATTGCTATGGTCTTAATTCCCATCAAAGCGGTTCATATTACTTAGGCGCCCGGCATCCAACCCATTTCCTCAGGGAACTAAACATGAAAATTAGTCATTGGAAAACCCGATATTTCTTTGTCAAACCCCCAAAAGACACTTTCAAATTTAGTCCCGAGTGGCTAACCAATATTGAGGACCGACCTCGTCCCAAGAAAATAGCTCAATTAAGCGAGCTTGTGACAAAGTGGAACCAAACCCCATACCATATTGAGAAGCTCACGAGCCCGGATCAACTCCGCTCCTTCTATGGATTGACTCGTAGGAAAGTCGCCCCCTTTGACTTAGGTATAGCTAGTTTTTTTTTT
>CACSLK010002554.1:3489461-3532687 GCA_902706635.1 Striga hermonthica
GGTGGGCAAGTGTGAAGACCAAAACCCACCATGACTAAGGCCCTCGGGCTGGGTGGTCACTTGTTTAGAACATTCCTTGGGGTGGGCAGGTTGGTCGAAGACCTCCTGTTCGGAACATTCCTCGGGGTGGGCAAGTGTGAAGACCAAAACCCACCATGAATGAGGCCCTCGGGCTAGGTGATCGCTTGTTTAGCCTGGGGGTGGGCAGGTTGGTCGAAGACCTCCCGTTTAGAACATTCCTCGAGGTGGGCAAGTGTGAAGACTAAAGGGAGACCACACACGGAAAGCACGAGCATTAGGAAGGGCGCAACTTCAAGATCGGGAAACGAACACGAAGGCAAGGATATAGAAGAGAAGCCTAATGGTGCAGAAAACCCGTCATGTTTAAGGCCTTGAGGCTGGACGGTCGCATGCTTCGACCACCTCCAGGGGTGGGCATGTGTTCAAAATTCTAAAACTCGTCATGTTTGAGGCCTCGAGGCTGGACGGTCGCATGCTTCGACCACCTCCAGGGGTGGGCATGTGTTCAAAATTCTAAAACCCGTCATGTTTAAGGCCTCGAGGCTGGACGGTCGCATGCTTCGACCACCTCCAGGGGTGGGCATGTGTATATATACACACGTTAAAGGGTAAATTATTTAAGCGGTCATGAGGCGAACACACAAACATTGATTCGATAAATGAAGAATAGGCCGACCAGTAAAAGCCTGTTGATCATATATTAAAGTTAACGTCGATCTTGCCTTGGAGTTTGCTTTAATCCTCCAAATGGAAGAGTTACAACGAAAACACCAAGTCTAATTACCCACAAACATTATAAAAGATAAAGACAAACTGAAAGCAAAAACATTTCCATTCCAAGGATATTACAAAGTTCATTAAGGTACATGGTTCTAATTCAAGAAAGACAAAGCGAAAAACATAATGCTAATCTACGGTAGAGGAGCGGCGGCGGAGTCAGCATTGCTCGAGCTAGCATTCGGGTCGAGCTGAGGGCCGGTACCAGAGGTCGAATCGCAGGCTTCATTAAGGGGACATCGTCGAATAGATTCAGCAATTGCGACCAACATGGCAGTTGGAGGAGTAGTATCATCGGGCAGAGCGAAGGTCTTCATTAGAATTTCCGATCGGCCTAAGGTTCTTTCGAGCTGACCCGACCACCATTCATGCTCGGCTGGCAAGGAAGGGTCCCCGCAGAAGCTCGAGGGCACCTTGGGCAAAGCATCCCAAATAGCCAAGGGGTCGAGCTGCTCGAAATCATCTTCAGCAATTTGCTCCCCGGCCTTTTGCAGGGTAAACTGAAAGCAGTCTACCCCGAAATCTTGCAACTCCTTTAAGTATTGTGGTGACTGCATGAAGTCAGCCACCACTTGCGCGCGGTGTTCGCGGAGGAAGAGCTGCCCAGTGGTCGTCGCCCAAAGCATCTACGGAGCTCGAAGAGCAGTGGCATTTGCATATCTTTGCTTCTCCTCAGCATGGGCAGCCCTTTCTTTGGCCAAAGTGGCCTCCATCTCAACCCGAGCCTTCTCTGCTTCAGCCCGAGCCTTTTCCGCCTCTGCTCGAGCCTTCTCCGCATCAAGTCGAGCCTTCTCTGCCTCAGCTCGAGCAGTCCGCTCTTGATCGAGCAAGGCCTCTTTTTCCTTCATGGTGGCCTCCTTTTCCGCCACGGCAGCCTCCTTGGCCGCGAGAGCAGCATCTCTCTCCGCGAGAGCCTTTCCTTTATTACTAAGTTCTTCGTCGAGAGATTTAATCTTGACGTCGAACTCAATTTTCTGTTCCGTATGTGTCTCGCGGAGTTTGGCATTATGCTGCAGGAGGGTCGAATTTTTGTCCTGCAGATAGCCAACGGTATTCTCGAGAGCCTTGATTGACTTGCCCGAGCTGTCCCGAGCTTCCTTGGCCAGTGGCAAAAAATCGACCAAGTCCTATCAACAAAGAAGACAAGGCAATTCAACGCATGAATCGACAAAGAAAAAGGAGAAGAACCAGGGTAGAGTTAGAGGAGTAATACCTGAGCAAACCACTGCACGAGTTTGTCGCCAATCTCGGGCAGCGTGACGCCGGCCTTCTTGCGATCATCCTCGAGAAGGGCGCCCTCGAGGCGGTCGGCCACCTCACTAACGGGGGCCGACAAGAGAGATGTCGATTTCGGGGCTAGTGGATCAGAGGGAAAATAGCCTGCACGCCCCCGCTTGGCAACGATCTCGCCCTGCTCAGTTCGAGAGCGCTTGCCCAAGGCTGACTCACGCCCCCCGTCATCACTCTTGCCGGATTCGACCAGAGTTTTGGTCGATACGACGAGAGTGGTTTTGGAGGATTGGTGGGCAGGCGGCAGTTTCTCTTGGGTTTTGGTTTTGGATGAGGTGTGGGGGTCGGAAGATTTTTTAGTGATGTGGTCTTGGGGGTTGTCTTTAGGATTACAAGCCCGAGAGCTGGTCCTCTGCAAGCGGTCGTCTGATCCCTGAGAGCGTTCAACGGTTTTTTGGCGATCACTGGATCTATGTGGTTGGTCGATCGGTTTCGAGGTGGTCGACGACTTGGAAGTCGACTGAGAGTCAGATTTCCCCTTGGGAGGTTGCTATTGCGAGGTTTTGGAGGGTATCTGCTGTGAGGTCTTGGGAGATGGCTGCCGTTGTTGTTGTTGTTGCTGCTTTTGTTTTTGTTGTTGTTGTTGTTCCTGTTGTTTCGGCTGTTGTTGCTGGTGCGGTAGAGACTGTTGTGGTGGCTGTTCCGGTTGAGGTTGCTGGGGCCCTGGCGGTGGAGGCGGAGGTAAAGGAGTCTCTTGGGGAGGCGACCGTGGCTGCGGCTCTGGTCGAGACCCCGAGGAAGTGGTCGAACCCTCGGCCTGACCCCCGGCCGAACCAGAAGTGCCCCCGGTCTTCTTTTTTAGAGGCACCTTCCTCAAGGGAATGTTGAAACTGAGAGCCTCTGCACGAGCACATCAAACAGGATAAAACTGACATTAGCATTTACATCGATATAGGAGCAAATATATAGAGACACTCAAATCAACCAAGCAAAGACCACCTGGGTCATCATCAAGCCGAACGAGATCGAGGATCTCTTTGGTAGGAGGAGAAAGGGTTTTGTGAGTAAGGAGGCCGCAGTAATGAAGAAGGTTATCATCCTTGAGAAGCTTCTCGGACGCAACGGTGTTGGCATTCCAAGTGTGGATCCGTTGGTCGAAAAGGGCATTTGCAGGAGGAGATGAGGCCGCCTCTGGAGAAACATCCTTAACCCATGGAACAGAGGGCCAAGGAAAGGGGACGTCGGGCTGAACGAAAATGAACCGGTCGACCCATTTGGGAAGGTTGGTGGGAATGTCGTTGATGAAGTGTGCGCCGTTGCGGCTCTTAAGGTATAGGCCTCTGCCTAGTTTAGAAGGGCAGTAACAATAGTGGAAAAAGTCTAGATCGAATCGACCTAGACGGATGCGGAAAAGAATAATGAAAGTGGTTATGAAGCGGATAGCGTTGGGGGGAAGTTGGTGTAGAGGAAGTGAAAACCACTCGCAAATGCGAAGGATATCGGGGTTGAGAGGAAAGCGCAATCCCAACTTGAATTGGACCTCGAAAAAGGTATAGCAATCCCTGGGAGGATGGTCATACCTATCGGATCGAGACGAGCTGTAGAAAGACCAGCCGATTGGATGACCAATGTTCAAGGGATTTACCCAAAAGCTGGAAAGGGAAAGAGAAGAGGTCTTAGGGGAGGTCTTGGTCGAGGATTTGGAGGCAGCTTTAGTTGAAGATTTCTTGGGAAGAGAAGGGGGTATAACAGGAGGAGGTGAAGAAGGAGGAGCGCTGGAAGGGGGAGAAGGAGCGGCTGCATCTACCTCGGGCTCATCTAGCTCACCGATGATTGCTCGACGACGTCGAAGAGGAATATTGTCCATAGAATCGCCGGAATTGGAAGAGGTTGACTGAAGCTGGAAAGACGCGTGTAGGAACAGTATCGTCGGGACGAAGAACAGAGAGAGGGACGGCCTCAAGTGCGGAAGGCAATATTTCGACTGAATCAGAGGAGGTCTTAGAGTCTGAAAAAGCAAGATAAACACAAAGAGAATAATATCAAAAAGAAGCCGTCACCAAGGGAAGAAAGGGAAAGGGGGAAAACTAGGGTTTCCAAAGGAACAACCCCCCCAAAGAAAAAATCAAGAGAAGAATTTGAGAAGCGCGGAGATAGAAATCTCGAAAATTTTCAGAAGAAAAACAAAATTCATAACACCCAATAGACAGATAAAAACGCTTAAAGCACGGATTCAACACAAGGCATACCAGAGATTCAACAACACGCCCATAAACTCAAGAACATCTAAACTAGAATCATAGAGAGTGCAAGATCAAGTTTGAAGAATCTTACTCATAACCGTGGGTCGGCGAACGCTGGAAATTCGGAGAAGCGCTGGAAGAACTGCGGAAGAACTAAATGATATTTGCAGAGAAGAGGTTGAGTGCAGAGAAATTCGAAAATAGGTGAAGGTGGAAAAAAGTCTAAAATTTCCTAACTGTTGGCTTTATACTTGGGGAAAAATCAAAAGGGGAAGAAGGAAAGTCGTTGGATTAAAGCTAGATCGTGCGGCAGAGATATTAAATTGCACGGTATTCCAAGCGGGCGCGTTAGGCGAGGGGGTGTCATCATTAAAGCACCTGACACACATGAAAAGGTGGGACACGTGGCGAAAAAGTGGGCACGACAAGAAAGACGTGGGACAGGTGATTTTAAGTCTGGAAATTAATGTGGAATTATTCAAAGGAATAAGCGGGAAACTTGCTAGCGATCGACATTGGGCGATGAACCACCCAGGAGGTCGATAAGCAGGGACTCACTCTTAGATCGAGTCATCCTGACTCGACAAGAGTGGGGGGGACTAGATGATATAGGATATTATCTGTATAAAGACGAACCGGTCTGGCGAGCCGGTTGAAAAGAGCAGACCGGGAGCAAACCAAGCCCAAAGGCGGGAATACAAGCGATCGAGCAGCCTAAGGCTCGACCACACAGGCGCTCGGGCAGCCCAAGGCCCGACCGCACAGACGATCGAGTAGCCTGGCGCTCGATCAGACTTATCGAGCTACCCATCAATTGATCAGATGAGTGATCGAGCAAGCTGAGTGATCGAGCAAGCTGATCGACATAAACCTAGACGCGTGTATAGCAGACGCGCGTGAGGGTCTCTGACTGAGCTTCAGGAGAATATTTATCCCATGTGCAGGAGGGACACGTGTCGACGATGTATTGGGTGATAGCGATAACCACCTCTGACAGCTCTCAACGCCTTGCGCCACCTCTGACATGTGCGCGGCGTGTCAGAGTACGGACTGGCAGCTTGGGCAGCCAACTTAGCCTTATCCGGGCAGCTATTAGGGCAGGTATCTCACCCCTATATAAAGGGGGTGAGCCTTTCTTCCTAAACACATTCTATTCATTCTCTAAATTCCAATATACTCATACACATACTGACTTAAGCATCGGAGGCTCTTCACCGGATCCAACCCCCGGTGTGAGAGTTATTTGCAGGTTTCCGGCGTTCTACCGGCAAGGACAAGAACCGATCTACTCCAAACCGGACCCGGACGCTTACACTTGCATTAGATGATTTCTGATTAAGGAGAGTAGTCAATGAGTCCCTATGCCTTATTTGGTAGTTTCTCGAGTGGGCAAATTGGGAATTTTGTATTGAAATTGGTCAATCCTTATGTTTGCACATAAGGGTTACGTTCGACTCGTGGAGTCAATATCGTGTGGGTATGAGCATTTGGGTGTGTGCTGTATACCGTGTCATAGTCTCTGATGGAGACACTCGGTCCTTGATAAATCGTGAACAAGTTATCAGTATGACTCAGATACGAAACTGAAACTTGGCGTCACGTGTACACCTTATTGGTGAAGTACTCGGAGTACGCTGGCAATACACCGAACGACCTGTTGAGGTCTTGAGTGTTGTTAGGTACGGAGTTAATTGTTGATACTCATGGGTATAGAACAAGCCGAACTGGGTCCCTTGCAAGATAATGTTTGCCTGAGCTCGGGCAGGATTGATCACCCTTCCATGCAATAAGGTAAACGTATAAGCATAGGATGAGTCGGATTGAGTCATGTAAGTGAGTGTATGCATTTCGAGTATATCATTTTCCTTTAGATGCGTGTTCTTTCGTATTTCCGAGGACGGAAATATTTTATGGAGGATAGATTGTAAGGCCCCGTTCGATTTATTCAATTTCTGGGAATATTCTATTTATCGAATATTATTTATGGGATAATAATTATTTGCTAGTCGCGATGTCGGCTTAAATAAAAGGTTGGTTTACTTGATCGTTTTATTGAAAAACGTTCGTCGTTAGTCGATTTCGGTTTAATCGTATGCACCGAATATAATCCGTTTGAATAATGAATTTTTCGAATAGTTTAGCATTATTAATATTGTTATTTTATTTTATTAAATGAATGTCTAATTGTCATTAATTGTTTAAATGATTATTAATATTAAATAAATATTATGTGTATTATAAAAAAATGTGTTATATATATATATAATAATTTTTCCGGTTTTATTTTATTTAATCGTTGATCGAACCAAGCCGAGTCTCGTTTATTTAATTATGAACCGAACCCGAGAGCCAAGCCACATTACCGCGCGTCCCGAACCGCATGCACCCGGTCCTCTTTTCTTCTTCCTTTCTGCGTGTGAATTAGTGTGATTGTGTGTCTTGGGGATTAAGCCAAGATTAAACCTAATCCTAATAATGCCTATTGGGTTAATCCCTTAGCAGCTGTATATATTTTTTTGTTCCCTCAGTATGTTAAACCTTAGCAGATTACTCAATTCCCCGCAACTATGAAAATCTGATCGCCTCCATCCTCTTTACCTCTCTCTCGTTCAAACCTTCACGCCACCATCATCATCCTCCATCCCCATCATCATAAATCGCCATCACCACTAGTTATCGGCAGCCATCATCGACCATCTCAGAAATATTGCAGCAGGCCTGCTACTTTATCCCGTCGAGCAGAGCAACTTCCCCGACAATTCCCGGCGAGCTCCTACGTGTCATCATGTTGCTGCTCGTGAGTAGCAGCAGACCCCAAGTCCTCGGCCAACCCTCACGGCACAGCACCCACCGTCGCCATCCTCCTGCACGACAAAGCGAGCTCCAACGTCCAGTGAACTCCCGAGGTCGCAAGCTTCAGCCCCGGTGACATTACCAGGTGAATTTCAGTCCCCGGCCTCCCATCCCTGACGCCCTCCACCGTGAATAGCCTCCCGGAATCCGTACACGCACCCCCGCCCCACAAGCCGATATGGTCGACCCCGATGAGCATACTCCCAGCCTCCGAACGACCCGTCCCAGCCGTCGTTACGTTCGTCGGCTCGAACTAATCCCGAGAACGGTACCGAACTCGATTCCCCTTTCGTTTGATCGTGTTATGCGATATGTCGGTGTTTTGATGATCTATTTTGAATTTCGATGTAGTAGAGTGAGGTCATGATATATTCGTGTTAGGACTGTGGATAATGGAACTTTGTCGAGTCTTTGGCCTCGTGGCAAAGGCCTGGGACGAATTGGGTGTGTTTCGGGTCCTTTATGATTTTTCGAAACCAAATTAGCTGCTGAATTGTATTTAATTCATTATAAATCGTATACTAATCCGATTGCTGTAAAAGTTTTACTGTAACTGCCTCTGGTCATTATATATCTAGTGTAAAATTTTTTTAATTTTCGGAGGTCTGTAGCTATTTTTAAAAATTAGAGTGATTTTTGTTCAGATTCATGTTAAATTCATATTAAATTGTGTAGTGCTCCAAAATTCATGAAATATTAATATGTTGTCAATCTGCCTGATTTGGTTTCTGTATAAAAGTTTTAGAATTTTTGGATTTATATTGATAGGGTAAATAAATTGTTTACGGTTTCTGCGGAAAAGTGTTTTAATTATGATAAATTGGTTAATTGTCGGAAATTTTTGATTTTTGGCTGAGGTGCTTGTTGTATATGTAGTTGAATGATGTCAAAATATTATATTTTTTGGAGCACAAAATGTTTCAGTTTTATTTTAAATGCGAAAACTGCTGAATGTTGTAGCAATTTTATTAATTTGCATGTTAGGTGTTTAAAGTTGGGATTTTTACAAGCTGCTATTCACATGCTTAGGTTTGTTGGATAAAAATTTTGTAGGTCAATTCGTTCAATAGGTCTGGTGGTTGAATTTATGCTCGTTTTTGCCATAATCTTTTCCGAATTTTATAAAATAGCATACTTTGAATTTGGGGATGAAAATTGGTGATTATACTAAGTTATGGGTTGGTTAAAGTTTCAGAGCTCAACTCTTTTTATAACTTGACCAACTTGTTTTTGGTGATTAAAGACTAGTATTTACTAATATATGGCTTTCGCAATTAAAAACTGTAAATCGACTCGCCTTCTGTTTCTTTGTGTGTTTGACTTAGTCAATCTTTTATTGAGTTTATGTGAACTCCCATGTGCTTTTGGTTGAGTCTTAGTGTCAAGTCTAAGTGTTCCAATGTCCACAGGACTTCACGAACAACTTAGTCGAATCAAGTTCGACTAAGAATGATTGTGTTTTCCGTTTAAGTCAAAATTGATGTTGATTATAGCATATGGACTTAATGTAGGTGTTTGCCGAGCAGAGCTCGCAGCCTATACGTACTTTTGTGTTATCTCCTACTCGCGACCAGGTGGGTTTTGAAAAATTGTCTATGCTGTAAATGTTATTACTGTTATTACTGTTTACTTGTGGTATGATCAATGTATGCATGTGGAACATGTAGCCTTCGATGTGAGCTGTGTCGGCCGTCGAATGGTTATCCCCGTAACTATAGAACGACCCGATGGGGTAATCTCCTCTTTATGTCCTTGTGAAGGACACGTCGCTTGAGACCAGGGCTGTGCTCGGTCAGCGATAAGTACCCCGATGTAAGTCCGATGGCGAGACCGGGCCTTCGGGGGAGACTCCTACCGGCTGGACACTCGTTGTAAGACCAGAAGGCCAAGGGCCGTGGCTTTCGATATATAGTCGGCAGTAGTCTATTGAGATATGTGTGCACATGAGAACGAACTTTGGATAGGAGGATGGGATAACTATTTAATTACGTATACATGTTGAGACCATACCTTTTGATTATTGATTACTGTTTCATTATTGTAAATAACGTTTACTGCATAGTGGTGAGCACTACTGTTCCTCTTGTGCTCATCTCCACCTGCTCTTCATTGATGCAGGTTAGTATTGCGGGCACGACAGAGGGAGGCGAGTGGTGGTCTATAATTGAATGTTGCTTCCGCCTATTGAATTGTCTTATGATATTATTGCGTTTTGGAATAATGGATATTGGATTATTTAGATTTGAATTATTATTTAAGTAATTCTCCTTATTTCCTTTTGAGGATTTATGATTGTTTAAAGGAGGAATGATGATTGTTGATTGAGAATTGCGATTAATGTTGATTATCGGAAATCGCTTTTGAAAATGAGTAACACCTCAATTAGTAATGAAATAAATGTTGAAAAATTTATTCTGAATTTCGCCTATTAAAAGTGGGGCGTTACAGTTTGGTATCAGAGCCAATCTGCGTTTCTGTAGACTGGTCTAAGTATTTGATTATGTGAATATATGCATGACGTTGTGATATGACCACTCGCTCTCGTCGTGCCCGCCAGCTCAGGTATGAGTACCTGAATAATTTTTGAAGTTTCTTTGATATGCTTATTGAATATTGATATGAAATCGGGGCTTAGGAATTTATCCTTCTTGTTTTAAGCGTATTTGAACTCTAGATGAGTGGCGAGCTAGTTGTATGAACTTGAACTCTAGTTGTATAGAGTTAAGTTATGACTTGAGAAATTGTTTGTTTGGAAATTCGATATAATGTTATCGAGTTAAATTCTGTTTGTAGCAGTGCTTTTTCTATAAGACTGGTTGTCCTCAAGAGAGGACCATTCGCAATGCCATCTCGAGAAGAGAAGGCTTAAATGAAGGGAGCATACGACCGAAGGAGTCGCAGTTATTTGGGTATTCGGGAGTTTATAACCGTTGTTGATAGGACCATTAGATGCGTGATTAGAATCCAGTCAGAGGTGGCGATGACCTATTCTTTTGCGAAAATTCTCTCGAGTATATTAAGCCGCAAGCGATTTCCTAGCATTTGCAGGACCTACCGAGAATAACTTGAACCGAAGAAGGAGGCGGTAAATCGTGGACTCGTGGATGCGAGACAACTTTGTCCCTTATCGAATTCTTGTCTTCTTATAGACTTTTGCAAACCCTTGCCGTTTTATATGATAAACAATTTTGAATTGTGCTTGAAGCTTCTTCCGTTAGCCAATTTTTCGTGTTTTGATAATTTCGTTGATCTTTCCCTTCCTGGCGTAAAACATCAAATGGACTGATTTGACGCATGTCAAGGAGTGTTTTCTTCCACCCTAAAATGTTATGCATAAATCTTTTAAGGAGGATAGTCGAGTCCGGAACAAACACATTGTAGAGGGCAGTGCCATCTTCACTTTTGATGTTCGTTCATCGTATCTTTGGAAGCTCATTTAATACTGCCGGCACGGCTAGCCGCTTGAATCGAGAGCTGACGTGACGGCCGACACTGTCAGTCGGAAGAGTCGAATGAGCTAAGCGTTCATTATTTTGATAGTGACCGCTGGGTTTGGGATTGTTCCTTGCTGAGGAACTAATCCTCATTTCTTTTGGGAAGTCTTTCCCGACCCCATATCGTAGGTAGTCCAGTGGTTATTGTTTTGTTTTGGTTAGAGAAGGTAGTGGACTTGGAACTCGAACATTCCCCTTGCGATATTTGAGACTTTTGAAACCTTTGAAGTTGTGAAACGACTGAAATATATATTGGACCCAAAAATTCTCGTTAATTGGTAAAACCATTTTTTTTGGTGATCTGAGATTGAAACCTCCTTGTGAAACCTTGAACCGAACGCCGGCTCTGGCTGGGTGTAGCCACACGAAGTGGTGGCCGAGCACGCACGACCGTGCTGAGAGACGGGAGGCTTGCGCGCGGCCGACCGTTGACTCGCATGCGAACTGCAGCCGCCATCACCGTACGCACGAACTCCCCAGGCCAGCGTGTACAACCAACCATCGACATTTTACCTGAACCATTGAAACCGTTTCATGCTGGAATACTTGGTTAACTTTTGAACCCCTTTCGTCCAAACCTTGAACCGAGAGCTCCAAGTCCCACTAAATGTGTGTAAATTCTTAATCGATGATTTCTGATTAAGGAGAGTAGTCAATGAGTCCCTATGCCTTATTTGATAGTTTCTCGAGTGGGCAAATTGGGAATTTTGTATTGAAATTGGTCAATCCTTATGTTTGCACATAAGGGTTACGTTCGACTCGTGGAGTCAATATCGTGTGGGTATGAGCATTTGGGTGTGTGCTGTATACCGTGTCATAGTCTCTGATGGAGACACTCGGTCCTTGATAAATCGTGAACAAGTTATCAGTATGACTCAGATACGAGACTGAAACTTGGCATCACGTGTACACCTTATTGGTGAAGTACTCGTAGTACGCTGGCAATACACCGAACGACCTGTTGAGGTCTTGTGTGTTGTTAGGTACGGAGTTAATTGTTAATACTCATGGGTATAGAACAAGTCGAACTGGGTCCCTTGCAAGATAATGTTTGCCTGAGCTCGGGCAGGATTGATCACCCTTCCATGCAATAAGGTAAACGTATGAGCATAGGACGAGTCGGATTGAGTCATGTAAGTGAGTGTATGCATTTCGAGTATATCATTTTCCTTTAGATGCGTGTTCTTTCGTATTTCCGAGGACGGAAATATTTTAAGGAGGATAGATTGTAACGCCCCGTTCGATTTATAGAATTTCTAGGAATATTCTATTTATCGAATATTATTTATGAGATAATAATTATTTGCTAGTCGCGATGTCGGCTTAAATAAAAGGTTGGTTTACTTGATCGTTTTATTGAAAAACGTTCGTTGTTAGTCGATTTCGGTTTAATCGCATGAACCAAATATAATCCATTTGAATAATGAATTTTTCGAATAGTTTAGCATTATTAATATTGTTATTTTATTTTATTAAATGAATGTCTAATTGTCATTAATTGTTTAAATGATTATTAATATTAAATAAATATTATGTGTATTATAATAAAATGTGTTATATATATAATAATTTTTCTGGTTTTATTTTATTTAATCGTTGATCGAACCAAGCCGAGTCTCGTTTATTTAATTATGAACCAAACCCGAGAGCCGAGCCACATTACCGCGCGTCCCGAACCGCATGCACCCGGTCCTCTTTTCTTCTTCCTTTCTGCGTGTGAATTAGTGTGATTGTGTGTCTTGTGGATTAAGCCAAGATTAAACCTAATCCTAATAATGCCTATTGGGTTAATCCCTTAGCAGCTGTATATATTTTTTTGTTCCCTCAGTATGTTAAACCTTAGCAGATTACTCAATTCCCCGCAGCTATGAAAATCTGATCGCCTCCATCCTCTTTACCTCTCTCTCGTTCAAACCTTCACGCCACCATCATCATCCTCCATCCCCATCATCATAAATCGCCATCACCACCAGTTATCGGCAGCCATCATCGGCCATCTCAGAAATATTGCAGCAGGCCTGCTACTTCATCCCGTCGAGCAGAGCAACTTCCCCGACAATTCCCGGCGAGCTCCTACGTGTCATCATGTTGCTGCTCGTGAGTAGCAGCAGACCCCGAGTCCTCGGCCAACCCTCATGGCACAGCACCCACCGTCGCCATCCTCCTGCACGACAAAGCGAGCTCCAACGTCCAGTGAACTCCCGAGGTCGCAAGCTTCAACCCCGGTGACATTACCAGGTGAATTTCTGTCCCCGGCCTCCCATCCCTAACGCCCTCCACCGTGAATAGCCTCCCGGAATCCGTACATGCACCCCCGCCCCACAAGCCGATATGGTCAACCCCGACGAGCATACTCCCAGCCTCCGAATGACCCGTCCCAGTCGTCGTTACGTTCGTCGGCTCGAACTAATCCCGAGAACGGTACCGAACTCGATTCCCCTTTCGTTTGATCGTGTTATGCGATATGTCGGTGTTTTGATGATCTATTTTGAATTTCGATGTAGTAGAGTGAGGTCATGATATATTCGTGTTAGGACTGTGGATAATGGAACTTTGTCGAGTCTTTGGCCTCGTGGCAAAGGCCTCGGACGAATTGGGTGTGTTTCGGGTCCTTTATGATTTTTCGAAACCAAATTAGCTGCTGAATTGTATTTAATTCATTATAAATCGTATACTAATCCGATTGCTGTAAAAGTTTTACTGTAACTGCCTCTGGTCATTATATATCTAGTGTAAAAATTTTAGAATTTTCGGAGGTCTGTAGCTATTTTTAAAAATTAGAGTGATTTTTGTTCAGATTCATGTTAAATTCATATTAATTTGTGTAGTGCTCCAAAATTCATGAAATTTTAATAAGTTGTCAATCTGCCTGATTTGGTTGCTGTATAAAAGTTTTAGAATTTTTGGATTTATATTGATAGGGTAAATAAATTGTTTACGGTTTCTGCTGAAAAGTGTTTTAATTATGATAAATTGGTTAATCGTCAGAAATTTTTGATTTTTGGCTGAGGTGCTTTTTGTATATGTAGTTGCATGATGTCAAAATATTATAATTTCTGGAGCACAAATGTTTCAGTTTTATTTTAAATGCGAAAACTGCTGAATGTTGTAGCAATTTTATTAATTTGCATGTTAGGTGTTTAAAGTTGGGATTTTTACACGCTGCTATTCGCATGCTTAGGTTTGTTGGATAAAAATTTTGTAGGCCAATTCGTTCAATAGGTCTGGTGGTTGAATTTATGCTCGTTTTTGCCATAATCTTTTCTGAATTTTATAAAATAGCATACTTGAATTTGGGGATGAAAATTGGTGATTATACTAAGTTATGGGTTGGTTAAAGTTTCAGAGCTCAACTCTTTTTATAACTTGACCAACTTGTTTTTGGTGATTAAAGACTAGTATTTACTAATATATGGCTTTCGCAATTAAAAACTATAAATTGACTCGCCTTCTGTTTCTTTGTGTGTTTGACTTAGTCAATCTTTTATTGAGTTTATGTGAACTCCCATGTGCTTTTGGTTGAGTCTTAGTGTCAAGTCTAAGTGTTCCAATGTCCACAGGACTTCACGAACAACTTAGTCGAATCAAGTTCGACTAAGAATGATTGTGTTTTCCGTTTAAGTCAAAATTGATGTTGATTATAGCATATGGACTTAATGTAGGTGTTTGACGAGCAGAGCTCGCAGCCTATACGTACTTTTGTGTTATCTCCTACTCGCGACCAGGTGGGTTTTGAAAAATTGTCTATGCTGTAAATGTTATTACTGTTATTACTGTTTACTTGTGGTATGATCAATGTATGCATGTGGAACATGTAGCCTTCGATGTGAGCTGTGTCGGCCGTCGAATGGTTATCCCCGTAACTATAGAACGACCCGATGGGGTAATCTCCTCTTTATGTCCTTGTGAAGGACACGTCGCTTGAGACCAGGGCTGTGCTCGGTCAGCGATAAGTACCCCGATGTAAGTCCAATGGCGAGGCCGGGCCTTCGGGGGAGACTCCTACTGGCTGGACACTCGTTGTAAGACCAGAAGGCCGAGGGCCGTGGCTTTCGATATATAGTCGGCAGTAGTCTATTGAGATAGGTGTGTACATGAGAACGAACTTTGGATAGGAGGTTGGGATAACTATTTAATTACGTATACATGTTGAGACCATACCTTTTGATTATTGATTACTGTTTCATTATTGTAAATAACGTTTACTGCATAGTGGTGAGCACTACTGTTCCTCTTGTGCTCATCACCACCTGCTCTTCATTGATGCAGGTTAGTATTGCGGGCACGACAGAGGGAGGCGAGTGGTGGTCTATAATTGAATGTTGCTTCCGCCTATTGAATTGTCTTATGATATTATTGCATTTTGGAATAATGGATATTGGATTATTTAGATTTGAATTATTATTTAAGTAATTCTCCTTATTTCCTTTTGAGGATTTATGATTGTTTAAAGGAGGAATGATGATTGCTGATTGAGAATTGCGATTAATGTTGATTATTGGAAATCGCTTTTGAAAATGAGTAACGCCTCAATTAGTAATGAAATAAATGTTGAAAAATTTATTCTGAATTTCGTCTATTAAAAGTGGGGCGTTACAGTTTGGTATCAGAGCCAGTCTGCGTTTCTGTAGACTGGTCTAAGTATTTGATTATGTGAATATATGCATGACGTTGTGATATGACCACTCGCTCTCGTCGTGCCGCGCCAGCTCAGGTATGAGTACCTGAATAATTTTTGAAGTTTCTTTGATATGCTTATTGAATATTGATATGAAATCGAGGCTTAGGAATTTATCCTCCTTGTTTTACGCGTATTTGAACTCTAGATGAGTGGCGAGCTAGTTGTATGAACTTGAACTCTAGCTGTATAGAGTTAAGTTATGACTTGAGAAATTGTTTGTTTGGAAATTCGATATAATGTTATCGAGTTAAATTCTGTTTGTAGCAGTGCTTTTTCTATAAGACTGGTTGTCCTCAAGAGAGAACCATTCGCAATGCCATCTCGAGAAGAGAAGGCTTAAATGAAGGGAGCATACGACCGAAGGAGTCGCAGTTATTTGGGTATTCGGGAGTTTATAACCGTTGTTGATAGGACCATTAGATGCGTGATTAGAATCCAGCCAGAGGTGGCGATGACCTATTCTTTTGCGAAAATTCTCTCCAGTATATTAAGCCGCAAGCGATTTCCTAGCAGTTGCAGGACCTACCGGGAACAACTTGAACCGAAGAAGGAGGCGGTAAATCATGGACTCGTGGATGCGAGACAACTTTGTCCCTTATCGAATTCTTGTCTTCTTATAGACTTTTGCAAACCCTTGCCGTTTTATATGATAAACAATTTTGAATTGTGCTTGAAGCTTCTTCCGTTAGCCAATTTTTCGTGTTTTGATAATTTCGTTGATCTTTCCCTTCCTGGCGTAAAACATCAAATGGACTGATTTGACGCATGTCAAGGAGTGTTTTCTTCCACCCTAAAATGTTATGCATAAATCTTTTGAGGAGGATAGTCGAGTCCGGAACAAACACATTGTGCAGGGCAGAGCCACCTTCACTTTTGATGTTCGTTCATCGTATCTTTGGAAGCTCATTTAATACTGCCGGCACGGCTAGCCGCTTGAATCGAGAGCTGACGTGACGGCCGACACTGTCAGTCGGAAGGGTCGAATGAGCTAAGCGTTCATTATTTTGATAGTGACCGCTGGGATTGGGATTGTTCCTGGCTGAGGAACTAATCCTCATTTCTTTTGGGAAGTCTTTCCCGACCCCATATCGTAGGTAGTCCAGTGGTTATTGTTTTGTTTTGGTTAGAGAAGGTAGTGGACTTGGAACTCGAACATTCCCCTTGCGATATTTGAGACTTTTGAAACCTTTGAAGTTGTGAAACGACTGAAATATAAATTGGACCCAAAAATTCTCGTTAATTGGTAAAACCATTTTTTTTTTGTGATCTGAGATTGAAACCTCCTTGTGAAACCTTGAACCGAACGCCGGCTCTGGCTGGGTGTAGCCACACGAAGTGGTGGCCGAGCACGCACGACCGTGCTGAGAGACGGGAGGCTTGCGCGCGGCCGACCGTTGACTCGCATGCGAACTGCAGCCGCCATCACCGTACGCACGAACTCCCCAGGCCAGCGTGTACAACCAACCATCGACATTTTACCTGAACCATTGAAACCGTTTCATGCTGGAATACTTGGTTAACTTTTAAACCCCTTTCGTCCAAACCTTGAACCGAGAGCTCCAAGTCCCACTAAATGTGTGTAAATTCTTAATCGATGATTTCTGATTAAGGAGAGTAGTCAATGAGTCCCTATGCCTTATTTGATAGTTTCTCGAGTGGGCAAATTGGGAATTTTGTATTGAAATTGGTCAATCCTTATGTTTGCACATAAGGGTTACGTTCGACTCGTGGAGTCAATATCGTGTGGGTATGAGCATTTGGGTGTGTGCTGTATACCGTGTCATAGTCTCTGATGGAGACACTCGGTCCTTGATAAATCGTGAACAAGTTATCAGTATGACTCAGATACGAGACTGAAACTTGGCGTCACGTGTACACCTTATTGGTGAAGTACTCGGAGTACGCTGGCAATACACCGAACGACCTGTTGAGGTCTTGTGTGTTGTTAGGTACGGAGTTAATTGTTGATACTCATGGGTATAGAACAAGCCGAACTGGGTCCCTTGCAAGATAATGTTTGCCTGAGCTCGGGCAGGATTGATCACCCTTCTATGCAATATGGTAAACGTATGAGCATAGGACGAGTCGGATTGAGTCATGTAAGTGAGTGTATGCATTTCGAGTATATCATTTTCCTTTAGATGCGTGTTCTTTCGTATTCCCGAGGACGCAAATATTTTAAGGAGGATAGATTGTAACGCCCCGTTCGATTTATAGAATTTCTGGGAATATTCTATTTATCGAATATTATTTATGAGATAATAATTATTTGCTAGTCGCGATGTCGGCTTAAATAAAAGGTTGGTTTACTTGATCGTATTATTGAAAAACGTTCGTCGTTAGTCGATTTCGGTTTAATCGCATGAACCGAATATAATCCGTTTGAATAATGAATTTTTCGAATAGTTTAGCATTATTAATATTGTTCTTTTATTTTATTAAATGAATGTCTAATTGTCATTAATTGTTTAAATGATTATTAATATTAAATAAATATTATGTGTATTATAATAAAATGTGTTATATATATATATATATAATAATTTTTTCGGTTTTATTTTATTTAATCGTTGATCGAACCAAGTCGAGTCTCGTTTATTTAATTATGAACTGAACCCGATAGCCGAGCCACATTACCGCGCGTCCCGAACCGCATGCACCCGGTCCTCTTTTCTTCTTCCTTTCTGCGTGTGAATTAGTGTGATTGTGTGTCTTGGGGATTAAGCCAAGATTAAACCTAATCCTAATAATGCCTATTGGGTTAATCCCTTAGCAGCTGTATATATTTTTTGTATATATTTTTTTGTTCCCTCAGTATGTTAAACCTTAGCAGATTACTCAATTCCCCGCAGCTATGAAAATCTGATCGCCTCCATCCTCTTTACCTCTCTCTCGTTCAAACCTTCACGCCACCATCATCATCCTCCATCCCCATCATCATAAATCGCCATCACCACCAGTTATCGGCAGCCATCATCGGCCATCTCAGAAATATTGCAACAGGCCTGCTACTTCATCCCGTCGAGCAGAGCAACTTCCCCGACAATTCCCGGCGAGCTCCTACGTGTCATCATGTTGCTGCTCGTGAGTAGCAGCAGACCCCGAGTCCTCGGCCAACCCTCACGGCACAGCACCCACCGTCGCCATCCTCCTGCACGACAAAGCGAGCTCCAACGTCCAGTGAACTCCCGAGGTCGCAAGCTTCAGCCCCGGTGACATTACCAGGTGAATTTCAGTCCCCGACCTCCCATACCTGACGCCCTCCACCGTGACTAGCCTCCCGGAATCCGTACACGCACCCCCGCCCCACAAGCCGATATGGTCGACCCCGACGAGCATACTCCCAGCCTCCGAACGACCCGTCCCAGCCGTCGTTACGTTCGTCGGCTCGAACTAATCCCGAGAACGGTACCGAACTCGATTCCCCTTTCGTTTGATCGTGTTATGCGATATGTCGGTGTTTTGATGATCTATTTTGAATTTCGATGTAGTAGAGTGAGGTCATGATATATTCGTGTTAGGACTGTGGATAATGGAACTTTGTCGAGTCTTTGGCCTCGTGGCGAAGGCCTCGGATGAATTGGGTGTGTTTCGGGTCCTTTATGATTTTTCGAAACCAAATTAGCTGCTGAATTGTATTTAATTCATTATAAATCGTATACTGATCCGATTGCTGTAAAATTTTTACTGTAACTGCCTCTTGTCATTATATATCTAGTGTAAAAAGTTTAGAATTTTCGGAGGTCTGTAGCCATTTTTAAAAATTAGAGTGATTTTTGGTCAGATTCATGTTAAATTCATATTAAATTGTGTAGTGCTCCAAAATTCATGAAATTTTAAGATATTGTCAATCTGCCTGATTTGGTTGCTGTATTAAAGTTTTAGAATTTTTGGATTTATATTGATAGGGTAAATAAATTGTTTACGGTTTCTGCTGAAAAGTGTTTTAATTATGATAAATTGGTTAATCGTCGGAAATTTTTGATTTTTGGTTGAGGTGCTTGTTGTATATGTAGTTGCATGATTTCAAAATATTAGTATTTTTGGAGCACAAAATGTTTCAGTTTTATTTTAAATGCGAAAACTGCTGAATGTTGTAGCAATTTTATTAATTTGCATGTTAGGTGTTTAAAGTTGGGATTTTTACACGCTGCTATTCGCATGCTTAGGTTTGTTGGATAAAAATTTTGTAGGCCAATTCGTTCAATAGGTCTAGTGGTTGAATTTATGCTCGTTTTTGCCATAATCTTTTCCGAATTTTATAAAATAACATACTTTGAATTTGGGGATGAAAATTGGTGATTATACTAAGTTATGGGTTGGTTAAAGTTTCAGAGCTCAACTCTTTTTATAACTTGACCAACTTGTTTTTGGTGATTAAAGACTAGTATTTACTAATATATGGCTTTCGCAATTAAAAACTGTAAATCGACTCGCCTTCTGTTTCTTTGTGTGTTTGACTTAGTCAATCTTTTATTGAGTTTATGTGAACTCCCATGTGCTTTTGGTTGAGTCTTAGTGTCAAGTCTAAGTGTTCCAATGTCCACAGGACTTCACGAACAACTTAGTCGAATCAAGTTCGACTAAGAATGATTGTGTTTTCCGTTTAAGTCAAAATTGATGTTGATTATAGCATATGGACTTAATGTAGGTGTTTGACGAGCAGAGCTCGCAGCCTATACGTACTTTTGTGTTATCTCCTACTCGCGACCAGGTGGGTTTTGAAAAATTGTCTATGCTGTAAATGTTATTACTGTTATTACTGTTTACTTGTGGTATGATCAATGTATGCATGTGGAACATGTAGCCTTCGATGTGAGCTGTGTCGGCCGTCGAATGGTTATCCCCGTAACTATAGAACGACCCGATGGGGTAATCTCCTCTTTATGTCCTTGTGAAGGACACGTCGCTTGAGACCAGGGCTGTGCTCGGTCAGCGATAAGTACCCCGATGTAAGTCCGATGGCGAGGCCGGGCCTTCGGGGGAGACTCCTACTGGCTGGACACTCGTTGTAAGACCAGAAGGCCGAGGGCCGTCGCTTTCGATATATAGTCGGCAGTAGTCTATTGAGATAGGTGTGCACATGAGAACGAACTTTGGATAGGAGGTTGGGATAACTATTTAATTACGTATACATGCTGAGACCATACCTTTTGATTATTGATTATTGTTTCATTATTGTAAATAACGTTTACTGGATAGTGGTGAGCACTACTGTTCCTCTTGTGCTCATCCCCACCTGCTCTTCATTGATGCAGGTTAGTATTGCGGGCACGACAGAGGGAGGCGAGTGGTGGTCTATAATTGAATGTTGCTTCCGCCTATTGAATTGTCTTATGATATTATTGCATTTTGGAATAATGGATATTGGATTATTTAGATTTGAATTATTATTTAAGTAATTCTCCTTATTTCCTTTTGAGGATTTATGATTGTTTAAAGGAGGAATGATGATTGTTGATTGAGAATTGCGATTAATGTTGATTATTGGAAATCGCTTTTGAAAATGAGTAACGCCTCAATTAGTAATGAAATAAATGTTGAAAAATTTATTCTGAATTTTGTCTATTAAAAGTGGGGCGTTACACAGGGTGTACACCGCCCCATCGTTTGAGGCCATCACCTCTTTTACCTGTCCAGCATCCACGACCCAGGACCGTTGTTTGGCTGAAACCCAAGGCCCCTTGGGTTAAGCTAAACACTGATGGCGCCTTCGACAGACATACCGGAGCTGCTGGAGAAGGGGGCCTGATTAGGGATGATGGTGGGGCACTCATCTCTCCCTTCCATGGGCCACTCTGGACCTCCTCGAATTATGATGCAGAGATTCAGACGCTCCAGATTGGTCTTGAGATTGCCGCCTCGATCTCCTCCCATATCTGAATAGAGATGGATGTTGCAGCTGTCATCACACTTTTGACATCTGGCCACCTGGGCTCATGGCAGATCCAACATCCTCTTATGCGCATCAGAGACACCCTTCGCTCGATCCATTACCAGATCTCACACATATTCCGGGAGGGGAATCGACCTGCTGATTTCCTTGCTAGCACGAGGGCTTCTATACTCCAGAGACGCACCCTTCTTCCTGAGGACATTCCCCTCCGGCTTCAGACGCTCATTCGGATGGACCAGCTAGAGTACCCATCTTTTAGATTCGGTCGACCGCCACCACCTGCCCCTGACTAGATTAGACGTTTTGGACCCCATGCCAGGTCACTCTGACCAGGACGACATTTTATGAGGATTTGATTTTAGATCCACATCGGATATTTTTGTGATCCTTGTACTTTTTATTTTTCTGTTTTTGATGTTGCCCTATGTATTTTCGACTTTGATGTAGGCCATTGACTTTTTTAACCCTCTATGGGCCATTATATTCACAGGTCGGGGGTGTAACCTCAACCCCCCATCCCACCCTAGGATGTTTATATAAGAAAAAAATAATAATAATGTGCAATCCAACTGCATTTATAAAACAAGGAAAGATATTTAAAAGAGTTAAATACTTGTTCCCATCAGAACTATCACGGTTTTGGCGCATCACCATATAAACTATTTTTTTTACAAACCACCATATGAACTATACGGGTTTGTCAATATGCCCCCTAAAGCAGATATAAAAGTGGTTTAGGGGGCACATTGACAAACCCGTGATAGTTCATATGGTGGTTTGTAAAAGTATTTAGGGGCACATATAATTACCAAGCGGATTTTTCAGTCAAAACCACTTTCGTATCTGGTTTAGGGGGCACATTGACAAACTTGTATAGTTCATATGGTGGTTTATAAAAAAAAATAATTTATATGGTGATGCGCCAAAACCGTGATAGTTCGGATGGGAAAAAGTATTTTACCCTATTCAAAATTATATTTATATAATAATAAAAATATATTATTATTTATTATGTTACAGTTATATCTTATAATTGTTATTATTACACTTTATCTATATAATATAATTGAAATAATTATTATGTATATTATATAAATTATGTGTGTATAATAATATATAAAGAATAATTGTTTTTATAAAGTTTTTATTAATTACATATTTGACACATGGACCAAATTGACATTTCATAAAAATACAACACCCAACACACAATACAAGTTTTTTATATTACAGATTATGCCCAAGGACTAAATGCAATTTAATCAAAATTTTTAAATTTGCAATCAAGTCCCTGGTGAATATCAAATTCTCAAAAAACGTCGAGGCAGCCTGCATCTATGTCTTGTCAACACTCAGGTCATCTCCAGCGGTCTCTCTGCTCGCCGACGAAGCAATCCCGACGGCAGCGGAAAACCTAATAACCAACAGTCATCATGCTCGAATTTCCATGGACTCCGGTCGAACTCGCCGCCCATATTCAGAAATTGACGTCAGACATACATCGACGGGACAGAGCAAACGGAGGACCATAGATGTTATCGACTTTGCTTTCCGATCTGGCCAGAGGCGACCGTCTTCGAGCTCGGCAGCGGAAGAGGTTGTGTCGGCAGAGGCGAGTGCTGCGGGTACGGCTGTCGGCGAGCGACAAGCAACGTGCGACTGCGGAGTGATGACGGCAAAGTGTGGCGGCGCGAGAGGGCGGCTGCCGACGGCGCAATAGACGGGCAGCTCCACATTAAACTTCTGCAAGTGAAGGTTGTGGCCTGTGAGTTATTTGTGCGTGTGAGGAGAGAGAGGTTGGGGTGGGGTGGGTGTGTGTTAGTTGGCAGATTCATTAATGTGTGGTAGGTCTACGTGTTTAATGTATTGTGTAAAATTATCACAGTACCCTTAATGAACGTATTTTTGGTTTATAATGATATTTTTTGTAGCCATTAGATTGGAGGATCTAATGGTTATAATTTATTCTTATTTCTTTCACTAAGAACCATTCTCATGTGAACCTAACCCTATATATATATATATATATATATATATATATATAGGGTTAGGTTCACATGAGAATGGTTCTCCATGAAAGAAATGAGAATAAATTGATGATCTAATGGCTGAAAAAAAAACCACAACTATACATTCATTAAGGGTAATGTGGTAAACTTACACAGAAAAACAATGGACCCCACACTATTAATACACACACTTGGCACCTGCCACCTGACACTCTCTCTCTTACAACACACGCAACCATATGCACGAACACAACCAACACACACCTCACACACGCAGACACACACATACATACAGATTACATACGCCACACCCAAACACACACATACACACACACACACACACACACACACACACACTATACACACACTCACGCACAAAACTCCGGCAGTGACTCCACACCATTCTCCGGCGTCGCTCACGGCAGTCGGTATCCCCCGTGTCGCTCGTCGCCGCTCACAGTCGTCATGTTGCCACTCACGGTTGTCCCGTCGCTGCTCTCAGCCATCCCGACGCCGCTCTCATCCATCCCGTCGCGCTGCCATGTCACCGCCACGTCATCGCCGCACGACGTCGTCTTCTCAGCCCACCGATCTTGTCTCGTCTGAACAGGGATACGGTGACGTCTGAAACGATCGGAAATCGGGCAAGCTCATCTCCCGCGACCTTACATTCGCGGCCAACGGGGACCTTCCAACAACTTTCATCTATGCGGACGGTGGGGCAGGGCGCGCGGCCGAATTTCAGGCGCCGAAAAATGATGGAGAAGGGGTTTGAAGTGAGGGACTTGTATATGAGAATTTGATAACCTTGAAGGATCCTATTGCAATTTAAAGAATTTTAATTAAATTTCGATTTGGCCCAAGGGCCAAATATCCTATTGCAATTTAAAGAATTTTAATTAAATTTCGATTTGGCCCAAGGGCCAAATACATAATTTATAAAAAATATTATTTTTTAACATTTTCATATACATTGGGCCAAATGGGTATATATTATGTATTTTTAAGAAAAATAAATATAAAATAGTAAATAAAAATAATTAAGTAAAATTTAACTAATCGAATAATCCACCTATTTCGGTTCAATTTTAGATTGGAGTTGCACAAAAAATTAAATTAAATAAATAAATCTCGCACGAGAAGATGAACAATCGTATAACAAATGGTGCACATTAGTCATTGTCATACTGCACAATATTGATAGAACATATGCACATTATTGTGTTCGAAAATGCACAGTATCATAACAATGTGCATTTTTCACAAAATTTTAAAATTTAGGTTATTTCAATCTGATTTTGGCTTTATTTAGCACAATAAAAAAATAAAACCAACCGATGTATACAAATATACATATATTCATCAAACAACAATATAAAGTATTAGCTAATATATTACATCTACTTATATATTTTTGTAGAAAAAGAAATAATTGCACTTCGAATGCTCATTAGTGGTATATTGTTTGCACATTAATAACTGTCAGATTACACTTTAGTGCTATATGTATTGCATCTTATTAACTGACAGATTGCACTAAGTGAATGCACATAGTGTTATACTATATGCCCATTAATGACTGTCAAAGTGCATTTTAGTGTTATATAGATTGCACCTTAGTGACTAACTGATTGCACTATAGCATCTGAACCTGACCGAATTTGTTTTTTGTTTTCGAATTTTATGTCAGATAAATTATGTGTGTTTCCCTTTAAATTTTAGTTATTTCGATTCGATGTCATTTTTTTATTTTTTTAATAACCGAAATAATTGTACTGACAAAACAATATGAAAACACTATTTTTTGATTTTTTTTTAAAAAAATATTATATGTTTAATAAAAATAAATAAAAGGTTAGATAAAGATTTTAATATGCACTTTACATAACATTAAGGTGCATTGTAATTATTGTTAATGTGCAGTCTACGTAACATTAATGTGCAGGTATTGAAATTTCTTTAATTATAAATTTAACCCATTAACTAAATTGTAATATATTAAACTCTATAAAATTGTAATTGAGTCATTTAAACATGTCAAATTTTCAAAACAAAGCCCCAAAGTCTAAAAAATGCAGAGAATTCCCGTTTCATTATTTCCGACGACTGTACGGAAGATCTGTGCGGCGACGGGCAGAGTGGAGGCGGGCGATGGCCGGCGCAGCAGGCGGGTGGTTGCGCCGTCGGGAACCTGCGACTTTTCTGGTGATTGCTGCGGCGGAGATGCGGTGGGCTGGATTGCAATGGCGCCACCTGAGGACGTTGTCGGCAGTGACGTTGGATGTGTGGATGTTGGCGGCGAAGATATGGTTGCTGCAACTGGGAGATGGTGGCACACTGCGTAGGCTAGGCGAGCTGCTGTTGTCAGAAAGCCGAGGCGAAGCGGCTGACTGGAGGCGGAAGGCGGAGGGAGGTGGGGGATTGTTGACGGCGACGATTGTTGTGGCCGTCGACATGGGGACTCTCACCGTGAGCTCTTGACGAGTCGCCGGAATTAGCGGACGGTGGCGACAGTGGGCCTTCGACGGCGGCAACATTACCGGTGGGCTTGTTGCGGTGGTGGGATACGTCTACTGCCATGCTATGGGCTGCCGATGGGGAGATGCTAGACCGATATGGATAGAGGAGATGGAGAAGGTGAGAGAGAGGAGAGAGATTGCCGGGATAGATAGAAAGTGAGAGAAATGAGGGAGGAGAGACGTACGTGTGAATTATTTGTGTTTGGGGCCCCCTGAGGTAGTTGGGTGGATAAATTACACAATTGCCCTCCAGGATATTTGTTTGCCCATGCTATAATAATATATTTACAGATTTATAAAAAATCGCCCAACATCTTAATCACCAAACCTGCCCGGATTTATAAAAATTGCATGCGTGTACAACTTCAAAAATTCATAACAAATTCATATCAATTCCAAATTTCAAAATTCCAAATCTCAGTGAACCATAACTCAAAATACTAAAATCCTCAAGAAGAACACTTTTCAGTTTGAGCACATTAAGACACAACAACTGGGTTAAACATCTAATATAATATGTTGTCGGGTTTCTAAAAAAAACTGCTTGCGCGACAATTTTATAAAAATCATAACTAATTCGTTTCAAATCGATCACATGGTTCCAAATCTCAGAGAAAGTCAACGGAAAATAATACGATTTGTCCGAAGAACTCATTTTCATGTAACATGATACTGAGGGTCAAAACGGGACTTGAATCAGAGAGTAAGAAACAGTATTTCATCACTTAAACATATCCAAACTTAACCAAATTAAAAACCACATCCTAAGCATAATAATTCCAGCCCCTAAACATGATTATTAAATATATAAAACATCAATAAAATACATATAAATCCTAGCCTTTAATTAACTACACATAAACATTCTTCAAACGTTAACAACACATGATAAAGCATCAAACCCTACATGCAACTCAACTCAAATATTAAGCAAGCTTCGGTTCTCAATTAATCCAACCTTAAACGTCTTTTAAACATTCTTTTTAAAACATTAATTCCAGTATTAGCGACTAAAAATAGAGGTTCTTAACTTGGACATTAAAGGTCCACAAGTAAATCAAGACATGCCTTTCTTTGAACAAAACTAAGGCACACACACAATAAATCTTTAGCCACTGAATCACAACATCCACTTAACATGAAGTACTCCAGAATTCAGCATACGAAATAGCACATTAACTCAGCCCCAAGGTATATCAAACAACAAAGCAAAAAGCCACAAAACATCACAAATACTTATTTTTTTTTTTCATTTACAACACAAGCATGCTTTTAGAACCTCTTATTAACTGAAAAAAATCTCATAAAATCAAGCAAATCACGGCCAAATAGAGGTGTTAAATTTCAGCCAAAATACCTCTCTTAGGTCTAAAGAACAATGCCGAAAGATGGCGCGGTGATGGTGCCTCGAGGCTCGGCTGCGGTACAACTCTCAGCCTTGCTGTCGATCGAGGGTGCTCGTCTCAACCTCGAAGTCTTGCTGCGTGAGGGGTTTGTCGCTAGTCGAAACGCACGTGATCGGGACCTTCTGGAATCATTTGTTTCTGCTCGCGGCTCATGGCGTGATCGCCGAACTAATTCTCGGAGGCCGCGGGTCGCTTGAACGAGGCCAGGGTCGAACGTGAACAGGGACAACGACGCACAGGGGACTCGCTGGTAGGGACTACGCGATGGCGATGGTGGCCTGGTGTTCGTGAACAGGGTGATCATCGATGGGGCTCGCCGGTAATCTCGCGAGCAGCGGGCAGAGCAGCCCGGGGTGGTGGTGTACGGCGGCGATGGTGAGCTGCTTGCAGGGATGATGACAGCCGAGGAGTAGTGATGGTGATGACCGGACTATTAGAGAGAAGGGAAGATAGGTTGAGATTTCTCTTCTTTTTCTGCTATCCGATCGAGAGCAAGCGACGGAGAGAGAGAGAGAGAGTGGAGATGGTGAGAGAACGAAAAATTGGGAGAAAGCGGGTGATGTCTGCGTGAAAATAAAAAAAGAAGAAGGAGATCCCTCTTGCTAAAATAACCTAGTTTTATTATCTTTCCCATCAAGATACACAATGGACCGGGTTGTGGCGCGGGTGGTTCGGGCCAGGCTTACGGCTGAACGGGGGGTTCGCGGGGCGCACGGGCTCTCTACTCGGGCTCGATTTAACAAATAATAATAGCTCAGTTCAATTTTTATTAAAATACGACTCGCGATCAATAAATTAAACCGGACTATATATATATATATATATATATATATATATATATATATATATATATATATTACACACAATAATTATTTAATAATAATAAGCATTTAAACAATTGGACCTTTATTATTAACAATAATAATAATAATAACAACAAAAAATAGCAATTAAGCATTTAAGCAATTAATAATATTTAGACAATCAATAATAATAAAATAAATAAGAAATAATAAAAAATATAATAAATAATTCTAAATAATTCTCAAATAAACGGGGCGTTACAGATTGACACTCCCGCTTAGACATCTAGCGGTTCGCTCCAGATAACTCTTCGTAACAAGGGATTGAACATAGACGAACAAGTTCGAGCATACAACACAGGCCAATTATCCCAATCCCAATACCTTTTCGTAACAAGAGACGGGTCATCGACAAGTGCGTATTTCAATCTAAAACATATAGACTATTTAGTTATGAAATTATCTACCTCATGAAAGCCTACGTCCACGAATTTTCTCCTTTCGGTTTAAAGGTTGCTAATTAAATTAGAAGAGAATTAATCAACTAATCATATGGAATCGACAAACCCTAACTCGACAAATTAACATTCAATTGTTTCCAATTTCAAGATCGAAGTGTCACTCATCGATTATATCAATCAATCAAACAAGAACTCATCAATTCCTAATCAATTCAACTCATATAAGCATGAACGAATCGAAGTCCGACAATTACATGTTAAACGAGAACAATCATCCCCTATCCCTCGCAATCAGATTTAGCTACGAATATCGAATTCAACAATCATGATCAATCCTCTCAAATAATCATTATTCATGAATCAAATAAGAGAAATGAATACTTACAATCAATCCAAGTTCCAGTCGAATTCGAAATACAAGCTAAACCCCAACTAAGAAGAAGAAGAAGAAGAAAAATGGAAAATAATGGTGAAAAGAAGAAGAAAAATGAAGAAGAAGAAGAAGAGAAGGAAGAAGAAAGGAGTTCTTGTTTTTCCCGACCTAGGGTTTTCATCCCGGAAGGTGAGAATTCTTTTTTTCGATGTCGTACGCTTATATATATATTTCCTATGGTTATGCGCAGAAAAACTCGATGCACGGCGTGAGAGGAGCAGGCGCCGCGAAGAGGGGCTATGCCACGGCGCGGAGAGATGTTATGGCACGGCGTGTAGGCCTTCGCAGCGCGACGAGAAGGTGCGGGTCCTCTGTCGATGTCGTGGCAGTGACGCAGCGCGGCAGAGTCCAACATCACAGCGTGGGGATGATCGCGGCACGGCGGAGCAGCAGGTATCCTCTGTCCATCTTGTGGCGAGGTCGCGGCGCGGCAGTGGGCTGACCTTCACGGTGCGGAGGAGATGTCGCGGCGCGGCAGTGGGTCCCTTCACGGTGTGGCAGCTTCCAGCGGCGCGGCAGATCTCTTCTTCACGGCGTGGTGTAGGTCTCACGGCGCGGAGGATCCCTTCTTCACGGCGGGCATGGAGCAGCAGCTTTCTCATGGCGTGGAGCTTCTTGCAGCGACGAAGATGGAGGTGCTGTCGGAATGTGAGAATGTAGTGCGCCGTGAGTGAGAGAAGAGTGGAGCGTGATGGTTGTCGCGAGCCTTGCCTGTCGGTTGTGGTGTCTCTGTCCTGCTAGCTTCCGTGAAAGTCCCAGGCTCGTAACGAAGCCTTCTAAACACTCCGCTTGCATGGCTAATTGTTTTGCTTGAAATCAAGAATTCCCGAGGCTTTCAGCTTGCACGCCAAGGACACGAGAAAAACGCAAAAATCCAGAAAAACAAACTAAAAACAAAGAGAAGGTTAAAATAAAACGAAACACGCAATAAATTACGAAAAGAACTAAAAACTAACCAAACGATCAAATATGGGGAAAAAAAGAAAAATAAACGCGAAAAACATAACAAAAATGGTACAAACATGTTTTGTTTGTTGCTTTCGAGGACCCCCGACGTCCGCTGTTTGAGCAAGCCACTCGCAGCAACCCTAGCAACTGAGAACCATCCCCCGCTGCCCTCCTGTTCCGGCGAGACACGTGAAGCTGTCGAGCCCCTTGGTCCCGTCAATCCGTTCGAACCATTCTCGCGCTTTCTGAGAACGGTATCGAGCTTCGACCATTTGTTATTTATTTTTCGTGTTCGTATGATGTATTGATCGTACCTCGCGATTTAATGTGCACTTTGATGTCATAAGTGTCTCGTCGTTTCGTGCGAATTGAATGAGAACACGCTGAAAGTGTTAAGTTGCTTTAGATTTGGGAACTTAGGATCGTCACGGACACAATGTTTCTGACCTATTGTCGTTTCGATTTGTAAATTGGGAGATATTAATTTTCGGAGTTGGTAATTGTTGTTTTATGTATAAAATTCACCATAAAATTGCAAGTATGTCCGAATGCCGTGAAATTTGAATTGTATGATCCTCTGTTGATTAGGTAGGTTGTGTAAAAATTTCTTAATTTTATTCGGCCTGTAGCTATTTTTAATAATTAAAGTGATTTCTGGGCAAAAACATGTTAAATCCATAATAAATTGGTCCGTGCTCCAAAATTGATGAAATTTAGTATGTTGTCTCTCTGTCTGATTTAGAAGCTGTGTAAAATTTTCAGAATGTTTGGACTTAGTTAGCTAAGGTAAATAAGTTTTTTAAGTATTCTGATGAAAATTGTTTTAATTATGTTAAATCGGTCAGTCTCAAAAATTCTGATTTTTGGCTGAAGTGCTTGTTTTATGTGGAGTTTCATGCTGTAAAAAGATTGGATTTGTGGAGTTCGAATTGGTTCGGTTTTAATTAAAATTCAAAAACTGCAGAAACTTGTATGAATTTTTAAAATTCGTGTATTTGATGTTAATAGCCGAAATTTTTATATGTTGATTCTTACCTGCTGTAGTTGCTCCAGTAAAAGTTTCAAGTCGTGAGTCGTTCATTAGGTCTGGGTGTGAATTTATGTTTGTTTTTGCTGATTAACTTGTATGAATTTTATAAAATTTTGTATAATGTGTTTGAGGCTGAAACTTGGTGGTTTTCCTATGTATTGGGAGGTGAATTTTATGTCAAAGTTTCAGAACCTAACGCAGTCAGAAACTTGATCAACCTAATTATGTGATATATAGTTTTCTACATTTGTTATCTAATCCCACAAACTCAGTAGTGTTCGGAAAATTTCTTCATTCTATCGTTATTGCATAAAATAAGTATTGTTATAAGAATATCGATACTTTAACGAGAATACATTTGTTCTAATGTAATATATTTCGAATATAGAATCGTTAATATGACATTCCATCAACAGAGATGAAAATAACTATAACGAGAGTACATTCGTTACAATGCATTACATAACGAAGGAACCATCGTTAGTTCATACATCATAACAAATGTACTTTCGTTATAGTTATATTTTCATCCCGATCGATTAAATACAACTATAACGATTGTACCTTTGTTATATAATACATTATAACAATATTTGACTCTTTATAGTTATAATTTCAGCCATTTTTAATAGAATACTACTATAGCGATTCTTCGTTCTATCTATTTCTAAAACGAAACAAGTATCGATATTCCATAAAATGAGTTACGTTATAGTATTTTGATACTGTAATGTGAGTACATTCATTCTAATGTAATATATATCGAATATGAAATCGTTAACATAACATTTCATGAATAGAGTTGAAAATAACTGTAACGAGAGTACATTCGTTACATTGTATTACATAATGAAGGTACCTTTGTTATTTCATACATCATAATGAATGTAACTTTGTTATATTTATATGTTTAGCCCGGGCAACTAAATACAACTATAACAATTTTACCTTCGTTATATAATACATTATAACGATAATTTACTCTTTATAGTTATAATTTCAACTTTTTAATGGAATACTACTATAACGATTCTTCATTCTATCTATTTCTGAAACATAACAAGTATCATTATTGCATAAAATAAGTTTCATAAGTATTTCGATACTGTAACGAGGGTACATTCTCTCCAATGTAATATATATCGAATATAGAATGATTAACATTGCATTCCATTAACAGAGCTGAAAATAACAATAACGAGAGAACATTCGTTACAATGTATTATATAACGAAGGTATATTGGTTATTTCATACATCATAACAAATGTACCTTCGTCATAGTCATTTTTTTTTTGCCCGGTCGGTTAAATACAACTATAACGATTTCGCTATATAATACATTATCACGACAATTTACTCCTTATAGTTATAACTTTAGCCATTTTTAATAAAATACTACCATAACGATTCTTCTTTCTACCTATTTCTAAAATGAAACAAGTATTGATATTGCATAAAATGAGTTTCGTTATAAGTATTTTGATATTGTAACGAGGGTACATTCATTAATATATATAACTGAATATAGAATCGTTAACATAACATTCCATCAACAGAACTTAAACTAACTATAATACGAGTACATTCGCTACAATGTACTACAAAACGAAGGTACCTTCGTTATTTCATACATCATAACGAATGTAACTTCGTTATGGTTATATTTTCAACCCGGTCAATTAAATACAGCTATAATTTCTACCTCCGTTTAATAATACATTATAACGACAGTCTACTCCTTATAGTTATAACTTCAGCCTTTTTTAACGGAATACTACTATAACGATTCTTTATTCTATCTATTTATAAAACAAACCAAGTATCGTTATTGCATAAAATGAGTTTCGTTATAAGTATTCTGATACTATAATATTAAAGCGGGTTATTTTTAATCAAACGGCGGTTTCAATATGACGAAATGAAAAAATGCCATCTTTCGTCTAATCCTACAAACTAAGTAGTGTTCGGCCTATTTCTTCATTCAATCTATTTTTACAATGACACAAGTATTGTTACTGCATAAAATAAGTTTCGTTTTAAGTATTTTGATACTGTAACGGGAGTACATTCGTTCTAATGTAATATATATCGAATTAGAGTCGTTGACATAGCATTCCATCAACAGAGATCAAAATAAGTATAACGAGAGTACATTTGTTACAATGTATTTCATAACGAATGTACCTTCGTTATTTCATACATCATTTTGAATGTGCCTTCGTGATAGTTATATTTTCAGCCCAGTTGATTAAATACAACTATAACGATTCTACCTTCGTTATGTAATACATTATAATGATAGCTTACTCCTTATGGCTATAATTTCAGTCCCTTTTAATGGACTACTACTATAATGATTATTCATTCTATCTATTTCTAAAACGAAACAAGTATCTATATTCCATAAATGAGTTTTGTTATAAGTATTTCGACATTGTAATGAGAGACGTTCATTATAATGTAATATATATCGAATATAGAATCGTCCATCAACAGAGCTGAAAATAACTATAGCGAGAGTGATATAGTCATGATACGAAATACCGGATCAAGTACTATCTACTCGGCCAGGTGATGAATTTATACATCGCTATACCCAAATCAACACCCATGAGGTGACACCCATAAGTCGACTTCCCTATAGTCAACTTATCCAATGAACCACCCAAGGATTACCTCCAGCACAATAGCGACTCCAAGACAATTCTCTCTTTAAATGACGAGCAAGCGACGCGCAGTCTCAAAATGCTTGTAAGCGACCTAAGTCGACTCGACGATACTCGAAGTCGACTAATCCTGCCTCGAGGCATAAAGAGCTCCGACGACTTCTATACATTGACACAACACAAGGAAATGAACTTATATGAGATAAGAAGCAATCTGGATGCTGACTAAGAGGTGGATGGAGTGCGAATCGACCAGGGCATTTTGGACATTTCTCATAAGTCGGCCAGGGCATTTTGGGTACTTCAAGTAAGTGTTTTACCTCTATATAAAGGGAGTGAGGTAACCCCAAACCCTAACTTCCACTCTCTCTATTCATTTTCTCAGCTACAGCTCCTACTAAGCAGAGCTCACTTCATCACTCTTACACTGACTTGAACGTCGGAGGCTCTTAACCGGGAACACTTTCAATGTTGAGTTCTAGCAGGTGTTTGCAGCGGTTCGAAGGTGATTTGGAGACGGTTCGAGAAGATCGAAGCCTATTACCACCGGTTCACTTCAGATATCGAAGTAGACCCATCAAATTGGCGTCGTTTGTGGGAAGTTTTTAAAGGAAGCAAGAGCTTTACACCTAGTTCTGATCTGTGCGAGGATGGCGGAGAAGGAAGGACTACATAGGAATTTGAGTGAGGACTTTAAGGGAGCATGGACGGATAAGCGGCCATCACCGATTCCCAACCCTAAACCAACACTCCTGATATTTGGTTTTCCACCATTCACAGGGCACGCGCCGTCGGGAGTGCGTAGGGACGAGGAATCAACCATTACCCAACTCGGAGTAAAGATCCAATGCTAACACAAGGAGGACCTAGCCAGGTGAAAGGCGCAAACACGGGAGTCGACGGGCAAGAGTTGACTGAGACATCCTTGAGCCTGGGGAGACAACCTGGGGTTGTGGAGCAGGGGGTGAGGCCACCGCCCCAAGTCGAGGAACAGAAACTGACAATGATGAGAAGCTAAATGCAAAAGGTGATTGCGGAGGCGGTGGCGGCCCAACTCAAACAGGCACAGGTCGAACAACCTAGGGTCGATCAACCTAGGGTCGAGTAACCTCGGGTTGAGCAACCACCCCCTAAGCGTGAGCAAAAAGCACAGTCCCATGAAAGGCAGAGTAGGAGGGCGGACGAGGAAGAGTCCTCTATCAGAACTATTAATCCACAAGCGAGAAATGATACTCTAGAACAACTAATGGCTCAGGTGTGAGACTTGCAGGCTCGAGTGGAGGGAAGGAAAACAGAGAGCTCGAGAGGACATCCATTCTTGCAACACATTCTGGATGCTGATCTGCCACAAGGGTTTAGAGAGCTAAATATCTGGTATGACGGGTCGACTGATCCCTTTCGAAATCTGCGGAGTGTTAAGAATATGGCGATTCTGCATCGTTACAATGATCATGTTCAATGTCGAACGTTCTTGACGACTCTGCTAGGACCGGCACAAGACTGGTTCCATTAACTGCCTACGGGAGCCATTAGGAACTTTGATGGGTTCAGCTCGAGTTTCCTAGACCAGTTTGCTAGTGTTAAAGCTCAGTAAAAGTCGTACCTTACTTTGATAGGTATGCAACAGAAAGAAGGAGAGTCGCTACGGGACTACGTGGCGAGATACACTCGGGCGTGTGTCGACGTGCCCTCGGCTACGGAGGAAATCAAGTCGGGAGGACTGACTAGGGGACTGCTACCAGGGTTGTGCAAAAACTCTTTGGCGAATCGACCCGGTAGGTCATTTGACGAAGTCTTGGGAAGGTGCGCGAAGTATATGAATATCGAGGAAGCAGAAGTCGACTTCCTACGAGCGGCAAAGGCGAAAGCCGAACCCCGAGACAAAAAGAAAGATAAAAAGGCAAACCTGTCGGGAGAAAGGAGAGGATCGCCGAAAGCATAGAGGGAGGGGCGATCTAGAGGATGGAGGCCGACTCAATACACCCCTTGTCGGCCCCACAAGCAAGAATACTAGAGGTGATGGAGAAGGAAATTCATGATAATGTCGTCAGGTGACCCAGGACGAGGAAAGACGGACCGAAAATGCCTAAGAGTAACTTGTGTTGTGGATTCACAAAGATTATGGGCACAATACTGATGATTGTAGACACCTCAAAGACGACATCGAGAGGTTGATCAAAGCCGGGAACCTGAAGGAATTATATACAAGGACCGCGAGCGGTCAAGACGAAGGAGAGAAAGAAGTAGGAGCCCTCGCAAGAGGGCGAGAACGCCGAAAAGGAGGAGCTTCTTGAGAAAAAGGGAGTAATACATATGATATTTGGTGGGCCGACTGACAGAGATTTCAATCGGGCAAGGAAGGCGTATGCTCGAGGGCGGCATGTTAAGGTCAAGGTGCAACAAGTCGATGAGGGTGGCCCAGTGATAAATTTCGGACCAGAAGATGTGGGAGAGGTCGAGAGGCTCCACAACGATGACCTGATGATAACTGCCCAGGTGTTGGGCAATGAAGTGCAAAGAGTTTTTGTCGACACGGGGAGTTCAGTGAATGTGATCTTTTACGACTGTCACAAAAGGATGGTACTCGACATCGAGCTCGCGCCTCTACACACGTCTCTCTTTGGATTTAATGGATCGGACGTCACGCCCCTAGGGGAGACAATGCTCGCTGTCGTCCTAGGGGAAGGTGACTTAAGGAAGGTGAAAATGATAAGATATGTGGTGGTCGACGTCGAGTCGGCTTACAATGTGATCTTAGGGAGGCCAGCGCTCAACGCTTTCCAAGCAGTAGTATCGACTTACCACATGAAGTTGAAGTTCCTGTGGAAGATCGAGTGGGCGAGGCTCGGGAGATCAAAAGCTGTCTAAAACCTGCTACCAGATAGCAGTAAAAACCAACCAACGAGCCGAGATTAAAGAAGCAAAGAAATGAATGTCGAGTGAAAAAAGGCCAAGGAGCAGCTACCTCGAGTCACATGGAGAGTTGATGGAAATACAGATTGGAGAGGCAATAGATCAGACTACTAAGGTCGGGAAAGAGATAGAGGACGAGTTGCGGAATTAGCTTATCACAGTATTGAGAGAATTCAGGGATATCTTTGCCTTTACTCCCGAGGAGCTGATGGTGATCGATCCTGAGATCATGGAGCGAGGAAGCTCAGATGGCGTTTGAAAAATTGACAGAACTTTTGAGCGAGCTACCTTATTGACCAAACCCGAGCCGGGTGATGAGTTGGTGTTGTACATCTCAGTAGAAGTGGTTTCTTTGAGTTCAGTGTTACTGCGAGAAGAAGGAGGTTCCCAGCAGCCGATTTATTACACCAGTCGGGTACTCCAAGGTGCAGAGATGAGGTACTCCGAGGTCGAGAAGGTTGCGTTGACGTTTGTGATAACGACCATAAAGTTGAGGCCGTTATTTCTAAATCATACCATAGTGGTGAGGACCAATTTCCAACTTGGGGAAAACCTGGGTCGACCTACTGTTTCAGGTCGACTTGTGAAGTGGGTCGTCGAGTTGAGCGAATATTCTATCAGATATGAACCCAGACGAGCAATAAAGGCTTCCAGACAAGCAATAAAGGCTTAGGCGTTGGCCGATTTCATCCAAGAATGTACCAAGGGTGAAGAAAAGAAGTGGGCTATGCATGTCGATGGTTCTTCTGCGGCCAAGGGATCTGGCCTCAGAATCATCCTCGTGTCACCTGAAGGCGAGCATCTGGATTTCTCCATTAGAATGGGGTTCAAAGCTTTGAACAATGAAGCAAAGCATGAAGCACTTATCAAAGGGATTCAACTCGCAATAGGTGGAGGAGCAACCGAGATAGTGGCACATTCCGATTCACAACTCGTAGTCGGACAAGTGATGGGAACTTACGAAATCAAAGAGGAGCGAATGATAAAATATGTCGAGGAAATCCAAAACCTCGTGCAAGGATTGGAGATGTTCGACTTGGTACAAATACCCTGAAAGGAGAACAAGCGAGTCGACTGGCTGGCAAGAATAGCAAGCTCAAATGACGGGAAGGTGAGAGATCACATCACCTCCTTGCACCTCGAGGGAAGTGTCTTGGGCGAGACAATGGAGGTCGAGGAAAAAGACGATTGGAGGAAGTCGATCAGAGAACTCTTACAAGGATAGATCCCTGTTGGGGATAAACAAGAAGCGGAAAAAGTTGCTCGATATCTGAGTAAATATTTTGAAGTCGATGGGGTGTTATATAAAAAATCGCATGTCGGGCCCCATTTAAGATGCGTTTCAGAGGACGAGGGGAATTATGTTCTACGAGAAATTCATGAAGGATGTTGAGGAACGCGTATTGGATCTCGAGCCTTAAGCGAGAAAGCCTTACGAGCAGGCTACTACTGGCCCAAAGTGCGTACAATGGCTGAAAAGTTGGTGCGAGAATGCGAGAAGTGTCAGCAGCACGGGCAGATCACTGTATTCCTGCTGAAACAATGACGACGATCAACTGCCCGATCCCCTTCGCTCAATGGGGCATCGATTTTGTGGGCCCATTGCCAATAGGAACAGGTCAAAGGAAATTTACTGTAGTCGCAGTCGACTACTTTAGCAAGTGGGTCGAAGCGGAGCCATTGGCAAAGATCACCGAAGAAAAAATGATACAATTTTTGTTCAACATCTGCTATCGATTTGGAATTTTGAAAGTGTTGAGTTCAGATACCGGAAAAAAATTCTAAGGGAAACAGATCCAAGCATGGTGCCTCGACATGGGGATAAAGCAAAGATTTGCCTCAGTTGCATATCCACATGCGAATGGCTAATTCGAAGTAACAAACAGAACGATCCTTCAAGGGTTGAAAAAGCGATTGGAGAAGGTGTCCGGAGCTTGGATCGACGAGTTGACAACTTTCCTATGGGCATATAGGACGACCCCAAGAAGTTCGACAGGCCAGTCGCCATTTAGCATGGTATATGGGATGGATGCGCTCTTGCCATTAGAAATCGCACTAAGTTCACATAGGTCGACATACTTCGAGGAAAAGAAGAACGAGAAAATTGTCGAAGAAGCCCTCTTGATTGAGGAAGGACGAGAAGAAGCCTGGATGCGTTCTGTCGAATACAAATAGAAGATGCACACAAGTTTCAACAAAAAGGTCCGAACCAGACGTTTCCAAGTAGGGGATCTCGTCCTCAAGCGAGCAGACACTCTTAAGCATGTCGGGAAACTCGAAGCTAATTGAGAGGGACCCTATACTATCACAAAGGTGCTCGAGAGGGGCACGTACAAACTCGAGGATAGAGAAGGTCGACACCTGACGATCCTGGCACGTGATCCACCTCAAACGTTTTTATGCCTAAGGCAATGTTTCGAACTCCTTGTTTGTACTGAACAATGTTCAAATCGAATTCAGTAATAAAATGAATCTCATGTTTATGCCTCAATTATGTCTTTTTCTTTACATGTTGACCTTATTATGATTACCTAAAAAATCAAATTTTTTAAAACGGCTATGTAGCCGACTAACTCCAACGACTACGAAATCGATTTAAACAACTACGAAGTTGTATCTCTCGAGTGGAATCTCGACTAAACTACGAAGCATACGACTACGAAGTCGACTTCAACAACTACAAAGTTGTATCTCTCGAGTGGAATCTCGACTAAGCTACGAAGCTTACGACTACAAAGTCGACTTCAGCAACTACGAAGTTATATCTCTTGAGTGGAATCTCGACTAAGTTACGAAGCTTACGACTACAAAGTTGATTTAACAACTACAAAGTGATATCTCGTGGGGAATCCCAAATAAGCTACAAAGCTTACGACTACGAAGTTAACTTAAGTAACTATGAAGTTAAAATCGAATCTCGACTTGGATGCGAAGCTCACGGTTGAAGAGACAATTTACAAATAACTGAGAAATTACACACGCTAAGTAGAATCTTCAACTATAACCATCATATGTGAATGACTGTACTCAAAAACTCCTGTTTATTAGCTACGAAGCCGCTGAAAATGTTGCTCATCTTCGATCAGCTCGCCAGTTGGGTTGGGAGAAGACGGGTTGAAAAACTTTTGAATAATCAGCTAAGAAGCTGTTAAAATGTTGCTCGTCTTTGAACAGCTCGCAAGCCGAGTTGGGAGAAGACGGGTTGAAAAACCATTTTGAATATCAGCTATGAAGCTGCTAAAATCATTGCTCATCTTTGATCAGCTCACAAGTCGGGTTGGGAGAAGACGGGTTGAAAAACCTTTTTGAATATCAGCTATGAAGCTGCTAAAATCGTTGCTCGTCTTCGATCAGCTCACAAGTCGGGTTGGGAGAAGACGGGTTGAAAAACTTAGCGTTTATCAGCTACGATGCTTCTAACATCATTGCTCGACTTCGACCAGCTCGCAAGCCGAGTTGAGAGAAGACGGGTTGAAAAACTTAGCGTTTATCAGCTACGAAGCAGCTAACATCATTGCTCGACTTCGACCAGCTCGCAAGTCGGGTTGGGAGAAGACGGGTTGAAAAACTTTTGAATAATCAACTATGAAGCTATTAAAACGTTGCTCGTCTTTGACCAGCTCGCAAGCCGAGTTGGGAGAAGACGGGTTGAAAAAACTTTTTAATAATTAGCTATGAAGCTGTTAAAACCTTGCTTGCCTTCGACCTGCTTGCAAGCTGAGTTGGGAGAAGATGGGTTGAAAAACCTTTTGAATATCAGCTATGAAGCTGCTAAAATCGTTGCTCGTCTTCGATCAGCTCGCAAGTCGGGTTGGGAGAAGACAGGTTGAAAAACTTAGTGTTTATCAGCTACAAAGCTACTAACATCATTGCTCGACTTTGACCTGTTGGGATCTATGAGGATCTCGTTATGCATAAATCACGAATTCAATTGCAAAACATAAACCTATGCGCAGCGGATATAAAGGTTTGCGTAGAGAACTTGCGGCTAAAAATTTATGGCGATCTGGCTGATCTTCTGGATGGCTGTACACAGCACACCAATGAAAAGTACACTGCAAATCAAGTCCTAGGGTTGCACGAACAAGATCGGATCGAAAAACAAATTGAACGGGTACAAAAACGGAAGAAGACAAGTTGCAGTCCTGGGAGCTTCCGACGGCGCGTAAGGGCGCGTGCAGCATCGTATGGCGGCAATCTCAGCGGCATTAGAAAGCTCTCGTCGAGACGGTCGTCTGGGTATGCTGTCTGTCTTGATTGGACCTCCGATTAGTTCTGTACGGAAAAATATATTTCATCTCGGTTTACCCAAATATCTTCTACTGTATATCTCAAACACCTTTTAATCTTGTACCGGTTGAACAACAAGAATAAGATAAAGCTCGAATGAGAACTGAGAGAGAGAATATGGGGGGCAGCCGAATTTGCGTGTGTTTATGAGATTTCTCTTCTCTTCTCATGAGCTTAATGATGTATATATAGAGCTACAATATGGACCCTTAGGAGATTAGGATTAGGGCTCCTTAATTAATTAAAATACTTGTGGACCAAGACACTTATTTTAATTAATTAAATAATATTAAATGGGCCACTAACATAATATTATTTTACTCCCTTTTCCTAGCCTAATTTACAATTGAGACTCCAACAATAATTACTCGATTTATCTCCCCATGTTTAAGATATAATGTCCATTAATTAATTCAATTACTAACAATCAAGAATTAATTAATTTATTATTATTTCACCGAAGCTAGCGCTGGTTCATCACATTATTACTATGCCGGAATTTAATCCACCTGCAGGGTTTAGCATAATAATCCTTCATTAACTCACTCGGGGGACATCATCAAACTAACGCACATGGTGACCGTAAATATCCTAACAACACATCATATATGCAGCAATATAACCCAAGACAGCGTGTCTATTGGCCCAGTTCACTAAGCCTCACCCATGTGAATCAAAGTAATAAGTACTACATATATATGCCTGTTCAATATCTTACGGGTTAAGAGTACGCAGTAATTAACCGAGGTCTAGTCTGTTTACGACGATCAGTATAAAACGAACTGCTCCTCTCTGGGATCCTGTTCAATACATAAATGTACTAGTGCAACTAATCACTCAAAACAAACTGTATGGTTGACACTACAACCGTTCATGATGGGGTGTTCATATTCATCTGGGTTGTGAACCAATTATTCTTGTTTCGCGAGTAACTGATAGCATGATTTTCGGTTCGCCCGATGATGACCCACACTATCTAATGCAAATCAACAGAACGTATAACTTGTTTAATCTAACATGTTTCTCATTCATAAAGGGTAAAACTGTAATATCATCCAAAGCCAAGCTTTCAGTATATAACACTAGCAATCTCCCACTTATACTTAAAGTTTTCGCTTTTACAAGTATAGTCCTATCAATCCGTTATTCTAAAAGACCAATGTCGATCCTATCGCCATGCACTTGATTCACATTCCTTTCACGTGTTTGACGAAGACCTTCTCCGACAAACTCTTCGTGAAGGGCTCAACTATGTTGTCCTTAAATGTAATCTTGGCAACAACAACGTCTCTTCTATCAACTATCTCTCAGATAAGATGGTACTTGCGCTCTATGTGTTTACTTTCTCTGTGGTTCCCTTGAGTTTGCTACTGCTCCACTGTTATCACAGCATATGGTGATACCACGTGGCAAACTCGGAATCACTTGTAAGTCTACTAAGAAGTTTTTGTGCCAAACTGCCTCTTTAACTGCCTCTGAGGTTGCTATGTACTCGGCTATCATGGTGGAGTCTGCCACGCATTTCTGCTTAGCACTCCTCCATGAAATGGATCCACCTCCCAAGGTAAACACATAACCTGAGGATTGTTGGTGTTATATACTTAAGCTTTGCTTTGGTGGATATTACACTTGTTATTCCTTGATGAATGAGAATTATGTTTGGCTAAATAAGTTCCACGTTCTGTTGTTTTGCATGTAGATAAGTGGGTCGTCATCGGGCGTACCGAAGATCACTATATCAGTTACTTGCGAAACAAGAATCGTTGGTTCACAACCTAGATGGAATTGAACAACCCATCGGAACGGTTGTAGTGTAAACCGTACAGTTTGTCTTGACCGATTAGTTGCACTAGTACATTTATGTATTGAACAGGATCCCAGAGAGGGATGTTCGTTTTATACTAATCGTCGTAAACGAACTAGGCCTCAGTTAATTATTGCGTGCTCTTAACCCGTAAGATATTAAATAGGCATGTGCACATGATTGTTGTTGCTTTGATTCTTTGGGTGAGATCCAAGCCGGGTCGACATACTTAATGAATTGGGTAATAACATTGTGTGTTCGATGTGCTATTAGGATATTTACGGTCACCATGTGCGTTAGTATGATGATGTCCCCGAAGTGAGTTCATGAAGGAATATTATGCTAAACCCTGCAGGTGGATTTATTCCGGCATAATATGAATGCTATGAGCGAGCGCTATAGTTTCGGTAATATAATATATTAATTAATTCTTGATTATTAGTGATCGAATTAATTAATGGAATTATATCTTAAACATGGGGAGGTAAATCGGATAATTATAATAAGGAGTCTCAAATGTAATTTGGGATAGGTGTGGGGAGTGCAATAATATTATTGTGGTGGACTTTAATATTATTAATATATTAATTGTGGGTTTGCTCCACAGTATTAATATATTAGAAGCCCTTATCCTATTCTCCTTAGGGTCCCTACTGTAGCTCTATATATACAGCATTAGGCTCATGGAAGATAAGAGAACAATCCCATAATCCTTGGGAAACGTCCAGCCCTCTCTTTCTCTCTCTTC
>CACSLK010002554.1:3532787-3550435 GCA_902706635.1 Striga hermonthica
GTCCAGTAAATTGATATCAGTTCAGTTCCGTACTTAACCGGTTCCAGTTATATCGATTAAGTCCGGATATCATGTTAAGTCGAGTAGAGCATCTCAACCTAATTAATCAGTTAAATTATCAGTCTGAGCATAGTTCTTAGTAATTGTTTATCTTATGTTTTCAGTTTGATCAGGCATCAGCACTACCTGCATTTTCAGCTATTCAGGTGGGGACTCAGACTAAGTACTACATTGATTATAATATCGCTACCATGTTTGAGGTATGTATATTCAGTATCCGCTCGGAATGGTCGCCGGTCCATTCTGGGTTCTAGTGGCCCTAGTCTGCCCACTAGAGTGTGCACATGGTGTCCGGCTTTGCCGGCAGATGTTCAGGTTCAGTTCAGACGTGGTTTATGTCACGAGATCAGTATCAGATTATTCAGACCGGTATCAGATATCAGTTTCAGTTCAGTTATATATGTCAGGATCATGATATTGTTATTATTTTCACTGTTTCAATTTAGTATGAGTTTCCACGGGGCACAGTGTTTGGTGCTCACTTCCCACTTATTTCATGTTTTTCAGGTCACAGGGTCGGGGACGAGGAGTGAGCTGACGAGCTGTTCAGGACATTTGTTTTGCCATGTATAAATTAACTATGTTTTGTCCACACTACTTTTCCGCTAAAACTTTCAGTATTTGTAAACAGCTTTTGTTCCGACGTTAGTCGGTTAAGATATTATAACCGCTTTATTTTCAGTTTAAATTTTTAACGGTTTTCAGTCAGATTTTCATGGTAGCACTCCGAATCAGTTTTTCGCATAATAAATATTTAATTAATTTATTCAGAAAATTTGCGAAAAACGCGTACTCTGATAGTATTGAAATAGCGGGGTGTTACATCATCATCACATCATCACCGCCGATCGCCGCCTATCGCCGCCGTGAGTGATCGTCGGAAATCGCCAACTGCCGCCGAGTCCAGCCGTGTGCAACCGCAGGCCGTCGCACGTGATTCGCGCATCGTCCAGTCCGCACGCGAAGTCCCAGCACAACGTCCGTTCGCGCCTGCTTGCTTGTTGCCACCGATCGCGAGTTCCCAGCGACGTCCGCTCATCCGTGTCTACTCGCTATCGCCGATCGCGTCGTTCCCAGCGCGCTTGTGCAACGCGCGCAACAGTCCGCCCGCGTCCAGGATTCCGTGTCCAGCACGCCCGCGTGTGTTCCACCCGCGACGCACACGCCCAGTCCGTCTCCCGCCAGCGACCCGCGCATCACGCCAGCGACCAGCACACGCACGCTGCCAGTGCCCGCGCACACGCACGCTGTCCCCGACACGCACGACGTCTGCGCACCTGCTCGCTGTCCGCGCCCGACGCGCACGTTCGCCCGCTGCCACCCGACGACTGAGACCCGCACACCGTCCGTTCGTTTGACGTGTTGATTAGAATCAACTAAAGGCCAAACCTATCCGCCCATTAGGTTGTGGTGTTCAGACAAACTTCACCAACGGTACTCTACATCGTCTCAGTGTCGGCAAAAATTTTAAAAGGTAAACGTCCATATCCTAACTATAGATTCCGCTGCGTTAGGATTTATTTCGATAAAGTTCAATACTGTGCATGTTGTTTGACGTTCCTAACAGAACCCAACAGGTTACTACATATCGGATACGACATAACGGTTATAACCACACGGGCCGATATCTATGACTTGCTAGACCGACACCACAAGGCGGTGCCAGCTCAGCACAGCTCATCATTACGCCTGGCCAAGTGGCACGTTATCAAAATGAATGGCAATTAGCCGCCGTTGACAATTCTCGTGTAATGATTACGTATTGGATAAGTGTTGTAAATAAATATAAAAGGAGAAAACAGTTCTCCAACCAAGAGACACGCATACAATAATATTCAGAAAAATTCTATCTCCTTTCACTGTTCATATAAGCCTTTATTGATTTATCTTAAGTTTACTACAAATCCCTGTCGATTATATAGTTGTTAATTTTCGTTTGACAACAACTATTACGTAATCTCGCTATCATGAACATAAAATGACATATATTGACCAAAAACATATAATTTGCTCGGGGGTTGCTGGTTAGAAACAGACACGGATTGAGATGGTCTGAAATGACATTTACGAGAGCATTTTGACTTGAAATATGAATTAATTGACATGATCACTACATGATTGACTTAGCATGGACATGAACACATTAAAAGAGGGTTAACACGAAAGTACCCTTCAAAACAATCGGCGAAATTGCAAGAACTTGCGTGTGCTTCCACGTGTATTCGGTGAACGCGTGACCTTCCCTTTGGCTATGACTAGATATAAGCTTCTTTCTCCTAATATTTTTTTCTAACTTTTCTCTTAATATTTTCTCACTATTTTCTCAACTTAGCTTGGATAGTATTCGGTTTTTGCATGGTAAACTCATGCATGGCCGTACATATATTTATAAGTAAAGATGGAGATATGGCTAAGTCTCCTAAGGACACTTGCCTTAGCCGTGTAATTTGGGTGGGTTTTCATGATCCTAGTCATTACATGAGGTGGCGTTTAGGAGCTTGCTTAGTCATCACTATATTATACCAACACATGCCACCTAAAGAAGCTAGTAAGTGACCCACAATATTTTATAATTTATAGCATAAACTCACGGCACTTCACTATAGCCTAAACTTGGATGAATTAATATGATCATGGTACTTAATAAAGCCTAAGCATGAGGTGGACGGTGGCTTAGGCATGGCGCGCGTATGCTATGCACGGCAATGAACTTAGCTTCGAAAACAAATTCGAACATTTTTTATTTAATAATTAATTCCAACTAATAATGTCCGTTTATAAAATAAACGGTCTGGAAATTAATCATCGAAATTAACTTGGTTAATAATTAAACCGAATACTCTTTCGAGTTAAAGTCGAACTTATTGACTGGAAGCTGAAATAAAGATTATTAACAAAAGAAAATACCTCGCTTTTATTAATAATCAACTGGGTTATTACATCGGCCGTCACGCCAGCTCTCCCAAAACGCCAAAAAAATATAAGAACGAGAGTTCTATGATGGACAAAATTTATAATAAGGACGGTTCAGCACCACACGATGTGCTTGCTCCGGATTCAACTATCCTCCTTAAAAGATTTCTGCATAATCTTTTAAGGTGGAAAGTAACGCTCCTTGACATGCGTCTAATCACTCCATCTGAATTTCTATGCCATGAAGGGGAAGATCGAGCGAAATTCTCAAAATACAAATATTGGATAACAAAAGGAAGCTTCAAGCACAATTCAAAGTTGCTTGCCATAGAAAAAGGGAATAAGCAAAGGTTTGCAAAAGTCTACAAGAAGACAAAAATTAAAAAATGAAACAAGATTGCCTCGCATCCACTAGTCCACGATTCAATGCCTCCATCATCGGTTCAAGTTGTTCCCGGATATCCACGTCGAATTCAAGAAAATGACCAACGCATAGAACGAGTATACGAGCCAATATATACCCGACTAACCAACAGATTTTCAAATCCAACCAATGGAAAGTGAACGAACTAAAACAGAGAAATTTCAACCATTATATTGAAATTCTCAAGCAATAACTTCTAAAGAAAGAAATTAACTCTATACAACTACAGTTCCAGTTCATAAGACTAAAGTTTGCAACTCCTTTAGACTTCTAGAATGTTAAAAGAAGAGGATAAATTCCTAATCCCCGATTTCATTTCAATAATCAATAATCAAGCAATGCACAATAATCTCAAAACCATTCAGATACTCATACCTGAGTCGGCGCGGCACGACAGGAGCGAGTGGTCATAACTTAAGGTCAAAGCACATAATCACATAATTTACATTAACCAGTCTCCAGAAACGCAGACTGGCTCTGATACCAAACTGTAACGCCCCACTTTTATTTGCCAAAAATCAGAATAATTTTTTCCAATTTATTTTAAGGACGGAGATATTTTAAGGAGGGTGGATTGTAACGCCCCGAATTTTATTAATAAAGGAAAGTACTAGCTTTTAATTATAAGCTAGCCTTTGTTAATAAATATTCATGTTAACGTTCAAGTTCAAGTTATTCAGCCAAGATAAATTTCAAGTTCGACGTTGAGTCGAAACTATATCCAGTTAATTTAATTTATTAACCAAGTCAATGATAATAATTAATCGTCAAAGTTAGGAATATTCGAATTAATTTTCGAAGTCACGTTTCGACCGAAATTATTTAAGTTTGTTTAAGACCAAGTTCTAATACTTGGAAATATTTTCTAATTCTTGTAGTTCATATGCTATACGCCTAATCCATGATTAATCATGCGTTAAGATCATTACCAAGCTTAGTTATGTTTAAGTAAACTAAGCATGCTCAAAGTACACGTGAAGCCTCATTATTTATTATCTAGTTTGAGTGGCAAAAATTTATCAATTTATGTTATGACTAAAGTAAGTCATTGAGTGCCACGTTAATGCATGACCAAGCAAAGAAGTGGACACTTAAGCACCTATTTTCACGGCAAGTGGCAAAATTTCATAAGCCATGATTTTCCATCTTCATTTCACCTCCTATTATTTATACGAACTTCACCTTGGAGAATAGTCATGTTATGTGAGACTTCTTAAATTAAAAGTTAAAGAGAGTTTATCTTATGCTAAGCTAATTCTATGCACACGCACGTCCGTAAGCTTCTACCGCAAGGATACACGCACATACGCACGGCTCCGACCGATCGCAAGTCACGTACCATGTTTCTGAGCAGTTGAGAGGGTACAGCCATACTAACTCTCTTTTATGATTAATATGATCATGCTAGGCTTATTATGCTCAAATCATGTCCTTAGATTTGTTATGCTCGGATTAAGGCACGTTAAACCATGCCAAAGTATGTCTATTTTTATTCGGCAACTCTCGAGCGATTCATGTTGAAATATTCATTATTGATTATATTATGGTCAGTCATGTAACTATTGTCGAGGGAAGTGGTCGATCGTCCGAAGGAATCGGTCGAAGATCACGGGCTGCGCATGGTGCGCACGCCACGGCCCGTTCTAGCCTCATCGGGTCAAGTTCATAATTCTCGAGCGATTTAAGCATATTTGATCATGTTATATCAAGTCATATTCTTCTATGTCTATGTGGTCGAATGAAGTAGCCGGCAAGGGCCGGTCGTGGTTACGCTGGCCGCACATAGCGGTTACAGCGTACCGGCAATCAGTCCGGGGTCGAGCAAGTGTTGTGCGTAAGCCCAACCGGGCATCGCGTACAACCGCTACTTGCAGCAGTCGATAGTCGGTTAGTGCCCCAAGCACGCCGACACGTCCCAGCACATGCTAGTGCATTCAAACGCACGCCAGTCAGCCGTGGGCAGTGCCCGACAGAACGCTCGAGCGTCGTGTGCCGTTAGGGTCATCCGTCAACACCGTGCGGTACCAGCTCACGTCAGCCAGCGCCATTCCGCACGTCCACGTACTCAGTTGCCTGTCGGGGTGCTCGGTAGCTCCTGGCAGTACCCAGTCGCACAAGTGTCGGCATCCGTAATGCCCAGTAGTGCCAATCGCCACGCCACGAGTCCAATCGTCCGTCGGTCGTGCCCAGCAAGGTTTAGTCCACGTCGGCTGTGCCCAGTGGCACGTGCGGACGCCCATGCCCGCGCCAGTCGCAACCAGTAAGGCCCGGCCATGCCTCGGCCGAGCCCAACCATGCCAGCGCCCGCACACGGGTACTAGTAGGCCCTACGCGGTACCGAGCCGATTGGCCAAGCCAGCGGCTGACCGCCCGACCACAACATGTACAGGACGGCGGTCCGTCCAGCCAGCGAACTGGACGGTTCAGACCAGTTTAGCTAATATTTTAATATTTGTTGATCCGGTTCTTATTTATGTCAGGATTTTAGTTAAGTTCCAAGTCCAGTTAGTCAGTTCAATAAAATCAGTTAAATTATCAGTTCAGTTAGTGCAGTTCAATAATTCCAGTTATGTTCAAGTAAGTTTATGTTGAGCCCTAGTTCATGTCAATAAGTTCAGTTAAGTCATTAGTTCCAGTCGAGCATCTTAACAGCTATTTTAATCAGTCTGAGCATCGTACTTAGTATTTGTTTGTATATGTCACAGTTTTGCAGATAATCAACACTTACATTTTCAAACCAGCAGTTCAGTTGGGGACTCAGACTGGGTATTACATTGATTATAATTACTCTACCATGTTTGAGGTATGTATTATCAGTCAGTATCCGCTCAGAATGGTCGCCGGTCCATTCTGGGTTCTAGTGGCCTTAGTCTGCCCACTAGAGTGTGCACATGGTGTCCGACATTTTTATGCTGCCAGATGTTCAGATATCAGTCAGGTGATGATGATCAGATCATGATTATTCAGTATCAGTTCATGCTTATTCAATACCGGTTTCAGTTCAGTTTATATGTGCCAGGATCATGATATTGTTATTATTTTCACTGTTTACTTTAGTATGAGTTCCTACGGAGCACAGTGGATTTAGTGCTCACGCCCCACGTTATTCATTTTTTTCAGGTCACAGGGTCGGAGCCGAGGAGTGAGCTGGCGGTCGGTTCAGGATTTTTATTATATGTTTAATATGTTTTGGCCGCGCTACGTTTTACCGCTGATTACGACTGTTTGCCAAACTCAGCTTTCGATCCGACTTTCAGTCAGTTAATATGTTATGATAAACCGTTTTGTTTTTCTTTAAAACAAAAATAACGGTTTTCAGATAAAGTCATGTATTATGGTAGCACTCTGAATCAGTATTTCGCAACTTAAATGTTTTTATTTTCAAAAACTTCGCGAAAAATGCACTCTGAATTTCATGAAGTAGCGGGCTGTTACAGATGGTATAAGAGCACGTTTCTGCGTCTCTGAAAACTTTTATGAGTCAAAAATTTTTCAAAAACCTGAACGTGTCACGCTCACGCCTCACCGACTACAGGTAAGTGCTAATTCATGTTTTTAAATTATAAACAAATTACCATGTCTATGCTTAGAAATTCCACAGTTATGATTAGTTATGATGCTCGAATCATGTTCAGGAATCATTGTTCAGTATATCCATGATTAATGTCAGTATTTCTCAGCCATGTTAAGCAACTCGTCAGGAGAATTGTAAGCACTAATGTTTTACCAATCTTAGCAATCATGTTCCTCAGACATTTTCTGTCGAAAATTGCTCATTTTGCCCACCAGTTGGCACATTTCAGAGAGGAATTCCTTGAGTTAAATCCGGGAATAGACTCAAATTTCTTAAGTCAGGTCAGTTAACCAAGTTCAAGGTTAAATCTTGATACTAAAGGTTGTTATATATCCTAGACCATTGTCCAAAATAACGGTTTCCAGTGTATAAGAGTCAATATTCCGAGTTACCATGGAGGCTTGAAATAAGAGCCACTCTGCCAGGGTATACCATGGAGGCTTGAAGCTGGGACCGGAACCGTATGATTTCATGTAACAACAACCTTTAAAGTCAATTATGTCAAGTATATCATCAATGTGATATTCCAAGTTATGGTTTTCAAAGCTCAAGATCAGTTATTTCTTTTGTACTTGCGGGATGAGTTGATACTGGAGCAGCCCTATACAGTACATAGTCATGAGTCAATGTTCATGATTTAAGGTCAATGTTCATGAATTAAGGTCGACGTATAATAGTTATTAAGCCGGGTTAAATGTGGAGGTCTGATATACAAACCATTAGTCCAAATTTACCTGGAAACTTGAAGTCGCACCTTATCAAGCCACAGTAAGTCAGTAAGTTCCACTTTCCAAATTTCGAGATGACCATTTAATTGTCTCGGGATAGCTTCCAGAGTTCAAGTAAGGGTTATATAGTCATGTAAAAGTCAAGTCAAGATAATCCAGTTAGGTGAATATTCATGCTAGTCATGTCAAAGTCAAGAATGGTCTGTCTAATAATACAAGTCTTATCAGTCATTTCAAGAATGTTCATTGCCTCGATTCTCATATTCTGAAAATTTGAGAAATCACAGGAAAGATTAGTTCATGATAGACTTTTCTTGAGGTTAAGTTTGGCCTCAGGGAAAGTAAAGATTTGCAGGTACAACATGTTTATGACAGAGAATGGCCAATCAACCACAACAACAGACAACACCGTGGTAACGAACCGACGCTTTCCATTCAAGAACGTATGTTACAAGAAGAGAACGATGCCATGCCTGGGTCACATTACACTGGGAGATCACAGAGAGTTAGCATTATAGTACATTGAGGTTACTAGCTTGAGATACAGATATGATCAGCTATACAAACTACGTCGACGTCACAGGTGCAATGTTCGTCAGGTGCTGCATGTAGATTTGCCGCACTCACTTGGTGAGGAGCAGGTGTGCTGCATTGCAATGTGCCGTGAACGATGTGTCGCGTTATCGCGTAGATGTTCACGAAAGGTAGTTGCCGATATTGCTAGTTATCCTCATTTGTACATATGCGTATCTCTGAAATCTTCCGTGCGTACCACACGACTTGGGTTTTCCAACCAACGTTCCGAGTGAAGATCAGCAATCAGCCAGTAGGTGATGACTAGTACGCTCAAGAATTATGCTTTTAATGTCATGTATAATCAGTGAAACACTTTATTTCAGAAAAGTGTTCATTCTCAGCCAGCATTAATCAACAATTCACTTAATTGGGAATTTATGATTCTCCAGTTAAGATCAAGTCTATTGTTCGGTATTAAAATATTGAATTCTCAAGTCATGTCATCGGCAAGTATAAGCTTTATGTTAAACTTGTACATTCCAGTTTTAGTATTTTCGAGGACGAAATATTTTAAGGAGGGTGGATTGTAATGCCCCGAATTTTATTAATAAAGGAAAGTACTAGCTTTTAATTATAAGCTAGCCTTTGTTAATAAATATTCATGTTAACATTCAAGTTCAAGTTATTCAGCCAAGATAAATTTCAAGTTCGACGTTGAGTCGAAAGTATATCCAGTTAATTTTATTTATAACTGAGTCAATGATAATAATTAATCGTCAAAGTTAGGAATATTCGAATTAATTTTCGAAGTCACATTTCGACAGAAATTATTTAAGTTTGGTTAAGACCAAGTTCTAATACTTGGAAATATTTTCTAAGTCTTGTAGTTCATATGCTATACGCCTAATCCATGATTAATCATGCGTTAAGATCATTACCAAGCTTAGTTATGTTTAAGTAAACTAAGCATGCTCAAAGTGCACGTAAAGCCTCATTATTTATTATCTAGTTTGAGTGGCAAAAAATTAGCAATTTAAGTTATGACTAAAGTAGTGGACACTTCAGCCTCATTGAGTGCCACGTTAATGAATGATCAAGCAAAGAAGTGGACACTTCAGCACCTATTTTCACGGCAAGTGGCAAAATTTCATAAGCCATGATTTTCCATCTTCATTTCACCTCCTATTATTTATACGAACTTCATCGTGGAGAATAGTCAGGTTATGTGAGACTTCTTAAATTAAAAGTTAAAGAGAGTTTATCTTATGTTAAGCTAATTCTATACACACGCACGTCCGTAAGCTTCTACCCCAAGGATACACGCACGTACGCATGGCTCCGACCGATCGCAAGTCACGTACCATTTTTCCGAGCAGTTGAGAGGGTACAACCATACTAACTCTTATTTATGATTAATATGATCATGCTAGGCTTATTATGCTCAAATCATGTCCTTTGATTTGTTATGCCGGGATTAAGGCACGTTAAACCATGCCAAAGTATGTCTATTTTTATTCGACAACTCTCGAGCGATTCATGTTGAAATATTCATTATTGATTATATTATGGTCAGTCATGTAACTATTGTCGAGGGAAGTGGTCGATCGTCCGAAGGAATCGGTCGAAGATCACGGGCTGCGCACGGTGCGCACGCCACGGCCCGTTCAAGCCTCATCGGGTCAAGTTCATAATTCTCGAGCGATTTAAGCATATTTGATCATGTTATATCAAGTCATGTTCTTCTATGGCTATGTGGTTGAATGAAGTAGCCGGACAGCCGGCAAGGGCCGGTCGTGGTTACGCTGGCCGCACATAGCGGTTACAGCGTACCGGCAGTCAATCCAGGGTCGAGCAAATGTTGTGCATAAGCCCAACCGGGCATCGCGTACAACCACTACTTGTAACAGTTGATAGTCGGTTATTGCCCCGAGCACGCCGACACGTCCCAACACATGCTAGTGCGTTCAAACGCTCGCCAGTCGGCCTTGGGCAGTGCCCGACAGAACGCCCGAGCGTCGTGTGCCGTTAGGGTCGCCCGGCAGTGCCGTGCGGTACCAGCTCACGTCAGCCAGTGCTAGTCCGCGCCTCCACGTACTCAGTTGCCTGTCGGGGTGTTCGGTAGCACCCGGCAGTACCCAGTCGCGCAAGTGTCTGCATCCGTAATGCCCGGTAGCGCCAATCGCCACGCCACGAGTCCAATCGTCCGTCGGTCGTGCCCAGCGAGGTTCAGTTCACGTCGACTGTGCCCAGTGGCACGACAGCACGCGCGGATGCCCATGCCCGCGCCAGTCGCAACCAGTAAGGCCCGGCCATGCCTAGGCCGAGCCCAGCCATGCCAGCGCCTGCACACGGGTACCAGTAGGCCCTGCGCGGTACCGAGCCGGTTGGCCAAGCCAGCGGCCGACTGCCCGGCCACAACATGTACAGGCCGGTGGTCCGGCCGGTTCAGACCGGTTTAGCTAATATTTTAATATTTGCTGATCCGGTTCTTATTTATGTCAGGATTTCAGCTATATTCCAAGTCCTGTCAGTCACTTCAATAAAATCAGTTAAATTATCAGTTCAGTTAGTCCAGTTCAATAATTCCAGTTAAGTGCAAGTCAGTTTATGTTGAGCCCTAGTTCATGTCAATAAGTCCAGTTAAGTCATTAGTTCCAGTCGAGCATCTTAACAACTATTTTAATCAGTCTGAGCATAGTACTTAGTATTTGTTTGTATATGTCACAGTTTTGCAGGTAATCAGCACTTACATTTTCAAACCAGCAGTTCAGGTGGGGACTCAGACTTGGTATTACATTGATTATAATTACTCTACCATGTTTGAGGTATGTATTATCAGTCAGTATCTGCTCGGAATGGTCGCCGGTCCATTCTGGGTTCTAGTAACCTTAGTCTGCCCACTAGATTGTGCACATGGTGTTTGGCATTTTTATTCTGGCAGATGTTCAGGTATCAGTCAGGTGATGTTTATCACGATATCAGTATCAGATCATGTTTATTCAGTACCGGTTTCAGTTCAGTTCAGTTATATATGCCAGGGTCATGATATTGCAATTAGTTTCATTGTTTACTTTAGTATGAGTTTCTGCGGCGCACAGTGGATGTAGTGCTCACGCCCCACATTTTTCATGTTTTTCAGGTAACAGAGTCGGAGCCGAAGAGTGAGCTGGCGGTCGGTTCAGGATTTTGGTCATATGTTTAAAAATGTTTTGGCGACGCTACGTTTTTCTGCTGATTACGACTATTTGTCGAACTTAGCTTTTGATCGACTTTCAGTCGGTTAATATGTTATGTTAAATCGTATTGTTTTTTTTCTTTAAAACTAAAATGACGGTTTTCAGATAAAGTCATGTTTTATGGTAGCACTCCGAATCAGTATTTCGCAATTTAATTGTTTTTATTTTGAAAAACATTGTGAAAAAAATGCACTCATATTTTCATGAAATAGCGGGGTGTACATGTTGTGGCCGGACCGCTGGCTGGCCGGACCGCTGGCCTGTACATGTTGTGGCCGGGCGGTTAGCCGCTGGCTTGGCCAACCAGCTCGGTACCGCGCAGGGCCTACTGGTACCCGTGTGCGGGCGCTGGCATGGCTGGGCTCCGAAACACGATTTCGCAAACTAATCAATATTTTTTTTAAAGGTTTTGCGAAAATTAAACTCTGATATTTATGACATAGCGGGGTGTTACAGTTGGTATCAGAGCACGTTTCTGCGTCTCTGAAAACTTTTATGAGTCAGAAATTTTTCAAAAAGCTGAACGCGTCACGCTCACGCCTCGCCGACTACAGGTAAGTGTTGATTCATGTTTTTAAATTATAAACAAATTACTATGTCTATGCTCAGAAATTCCACGGTTATGATTAGTTAAGATGCTCGAATCATGTTCAGGAATCATAGTTCAGTATTTCCATGATTAATGTCAGTATTTCCCAGCCATGTTAAGCAACTCGTCAGGAGAATTGTAAGAACTAATGTTATACCAATCTTAGCAATCATGTTCCTCAGACATTTTCTATCGAAAATTCCTCATTTTGCCCACCAGTTGGCACATTTCAGAGAGGAATTCCTTGAGCTAAATCCGGGAATAAACTCAAATTTCTTATGTCAGGTCAGTTAACCAAGTTCAAGGTTAAATCTTGATACTAAAGGTTGTTATATTTCCTAGACCATTGTCCAAAATAACGATTTTCAGTGTATAAGAGTCAATATTCCGGGTAACCATGGAGGCTTGAAATAAGAGCCACACAGCCAGGGTATACCATGGAGGCTTGAAGCTGGGACCAGAACCGTATGATTTCATGTAACAACAACCTTTAAAGTCAATTATGTCAGGTATATCATCAATGTGATATTCCAAGTTATGGTTTTCAAAGCTCAAGATCAGTTATTTCTTTTGTACTTGCGGGATCAGTTGATACTGGAGCAGCCCTATGAATCAATGTTCATGATTTAAGGTCAATGTTCATAATTTTGAGGTCGACGTATAATAGTTAGTAAGTCGGGTTAAATGTGGAAACCTGAATTATAGGTCATTAGTCCAAATTTACCTGGAAACTTGAAGTCGCACCTTATCAAGCCACAGTAAGTCAGTAAGTTCCACGTTCCAAATTCCGAGATGACCATTTAAGTGTCTCGGGATCACTATCAAAGTTCAAGTAAGGGTTATCCAGTTATGTGAATATTCAGGCTAGTCATGTCAAAGTCAGGGATGGTCTGTCTAATAAGACAAGACTTATCAGTATATCCAGTGCCTCGATTCTCAAAATCTGAAAATTTGGGAAATCGCAGGAAAACCGTGAGGGAAAGATCTATTGTATACCCAAAGCGGACAATATCTTACTACGGGTTGACTGGGCTGTTACAGTGGTATCAGAGCTAGCTCCCAAAGGCAAAACCGTGAGGGAATGATCTGGTGTATACCCAAAGCGGACAATATCTTACTACGGGTTGACTGGGCTGTTACAGTGGTATCAGAGCTAGTACCCAGATCGATGTGCCAGCAAGGACGCTGGGCCCTCCAAGGGGGGTGGATGAGATATCCCACATCGGTTGTGAAGGGGAACGAAGCATGCCTTATAAGTGGCTGTGGATACCTTCACTAGTAGGACGCGTTTTGGTGAGCTAGCTCCCAAAAGCAAAACCATCAGGGAATGATCTGGTGTATACCCAAAGCGGACAATATCTTATTACGGGTTGACTGGGTTGTTACATAAACATTCTTCAAACGTTAACAACACATGATAAAGCATCAAACCCTACATGCAACTCAACTCAAATATTAAGCAAGCTTCGGTTCTCAATTAATCCAACCTTAAACGTCTTTTAAACATTCTTTTTAAAACATTAATTCCAGTATTAGCTACTAAAAATAGAGGTTCTTAACTTGGACATTAAAGGTCCACAAGTAAATCAAGACATGCCTTTCTTTGAACAAAACTAAGGCACACACACAATAAATCTTTAGCCACTGAATCACAACATCCACTTAACATGAAGTACTCCAGAATTCAGCATACAAAATAGCACCTTAACTCAGCCCCAAGGTATCTCAAACAGCAAAGCAAAAAGCCACAAAACATCACAAATACCTTTTTTTTTTTTTTTTCATTTACAACACAAGCATGCTTTTAGAACCTCCTATTAACTGAAAATAAAGCTCATAAAATCAAGCAAATCACGGCCAAATAGAGGTGCTAAATCTCAGCCAAAATACCTCTCTTAGGTTTAAAGACCAATGCCGAAAGATGGCGCGGTGATGGTGCCTCGAGGCTCGGCTGCGGTACAACTCTCAGCCTTGTTGTCGATCGAGGGCGCTCGTCTCAACCTCGGAGTCTTGTTGCGTGAGGGGTTTGTCGCTAGTCGAAACGCACGTGATCGGGACCTTCAGGAATCGTTTGTTGCTGCTCGCGGCTCGTGGCGTGATCGCTGAACTGATTCTCGGAGGTCGCGGGTAGCTCGAACGAGGCGAGGGTCGAACGTGAATAGGGACAGAGACGCACAGGGGACTCGCTGGCAAGGACTACATGATGGCGATGGTGGCCTGGTGTTCGTGAACGGGGTGATGATCGATGGGGCTCGCCGGTGATCTCACGAGCAGCGGACAGAGCAACCCGGGGTGGTGGTGTACGGCGGTGATGGTGAGCTGCTTGCAGGGATGATGGCAGCCGAGGAGTAGTTTTGTGATGACCAGACTATTAGAGAGAAGGGACGATGGGTTGAGATTTCTCTTCTTTTTCTGCTATCCGATTGAGAGCAAGCGACGGAGAGAGAGAGAGAGAGGCGATGGAGATGGTGAGAGAACGAGAGATTGGGAGAGAGCAGGTGATGTCTGCGTGAAAATAAAAAAGAAGGACATCTTTCTTGCTAAATAACCTAGTTTTATTATCTTGCCCATCAAGAATACACAATGGACCGAGTTGGGGCGCGGGTGGTCCGGACCAGGCTTATGGCTGAACGGGGGGTTCGTGGGGCGCACGGGCTCTCTACTCGGGCTCGACTTAGCAAATAATAATAGCTCGGTTCAATTTTTATTAAAATACGGCTCGCGATCAGTAAATTAAACCGGACATTATATATATATGTATATATTACACACAATAATTATTTAATAATAATAATAAGCATTTAAACAATTGGAACTTTAATATTAATAATACTAATAATAATAATAATAATAATAATAATAATAATAATAATAATAATAATAATAATAATAATAATAATAAAAAATAGCAATTAAGCATTTAAGCAATTAATAATATTTAGACAATCAATAATAACAAAATAAATAAGCAATAATAAAAAAATATAATAAATAATTCTAAATAATTCTCAAATAAACGGGGCATTACAATCTATCCTCCTTAAAATACTTCCGTCCTCGAAAATGCGAAAGAACACGTAAGACTCGAAAGGGAATTTCCAATCATGAGGTCTGAGTATCCCCTCCGAAACTCGACCCCGCTCGCATTAGTATTACCGCCCTATACGCGAGAGGTATACACTCAGATACAGGACCCAAATCCGACTGGCCCTATGCTCATATGTTTACCTTCTTGCCTGGGAGGGTGATCAGTCCTGCCCGAGCTCAGGCGTACATCCTCTTGCAAGGGACCCGGTCCGACTTGGCCTATACCGATGAGTATCGACAATTTTGCATCGAACATAACAACACACAAGACCTCAACAGGTCGTTTGGTGTATTTCTAGCTCACTCCGACTGCCTCACCTTGAAGGTGGGTACGTGACGCCAAGCTTCAGTCTCGACTCCGAGTCACACTGATGACATGCTCATGATTTCATCTCGGGTTGTGCGTATCTATTAGAGACATCGATACAGTATCACACATATAGACAACACAACCCCATTATGCTCATAATCTCAAGATATTGACTCCACGAGTCGAACGTAGCCCTTATGCGCAACATAAGGCTCTGTCCAATAGCAACACGAACTTCCCAATTTGCCGACTCGAGAAACTCTCGAGTAAGGAATATGAACTATTCGACTACACCCCTTAATCAGAAATCATCGATTAAGGATTTATACACATTTTAGTGGAACTTGGAGCTCTCGGTTCAAGGTTCTAACGAAAAGGGTTCAAAAGGATAACCAAATATTCCAGCATAAAACGGTTTCAACAATTCAGGAAAGACGTCGATGGTTCGGGGTTAGTGCACGGTCATCCAAGAGGCGGCACGCCCACTGGTGCTGCATAACCAGGGCGCTGGGACGGGCGCGTACACACCTTCTCAAAGACCAGCTGTATGGTCGAGGTCTGGTCACACACGCTGGCTCTGGGAGTTCGTGCGTTCGGTGATGACGACTGCAGCTCTCGTGCGAGTCACTGGTCGGCCCCGTGGTTGGCCTCGCGTCTCTCAGCACGAGCGTGTGTGCTCAGCTACCACTTCGCATGGCTACACCCGGCCAGGACCGGCTTTCGGTGTTTGGTTCCACAAGAAAGTTATAATTCAAGATAATCCAAAAAGGAATTAGTTTTACCAAATTTCAAAAATTTTGGGCTCAACGAAACAATATATATTTCAGGCATTCCACAATTTTTAAAAGTTCAAGGGTTTCAGAAATAGCGTGCAAGTCCGAGTTCCAAGCCCACTTCCTTTCTAAACGATGCATTCTAATACGCGAAGAGATCGACGGTTGAGATAGACGAGAATTCTCAAAGAGATTCAAGCACGATTATTCAATCGGGAATAATCCCAAATCAGCAGCTCATGTCGAGAGATACAATAACCAGCTCGATTCGACTCTTCCGACTAACAACATCGGCTGTAACACCTAGCTAGCTTATTAAAATCAGAGTCAATTTTTCGCAATTTCTATTCCTATAATACATATTAGTTTGTGAAATCATGATTCGTGATGCTACTGAAAACCTTTCTTTTCTAAAATCCGTTACCTTTTCTAAATTAAAACTGGGAATAAAAACGGATTATCTTTAATTAAACAAGCATGTAAAACTGTACAAAATCCGATTGGAAACCGGATCAAAACCTGAAAACCAACATGCGAGTTTGGAAACTTGAAAATGTGAGCGGAAGTAAAATCATGGCAAAATAAACATATACATGTCAAAAGTCTGCAAAATGATATGTACTCGAACCCACGACCACCGGTTCAGCTCACTCCTCCGGACCGACTCTGTGACCTGAAAAAGATAATATAGTGGGGGCGTGAGCACTAAAAGCCATTGTGCTCCGCAGAAACTCATGCTGAAGTAAAACAGTAATAATAATTGCAATATCATGATCAAAAGCATATATATAATCTGTGTTTATGTCATGTCTGTAAACTGGCTGGTCAATAGTATAAACTGGACCAGATACTGAATCTGCAGGCTATAATAAACTCCGCCGAAACCATGTGCACACCCTAGTGGAGAGATTATGCCACTAGAACTCAGAATGGATTTAGGGCACCTGAACAGACCACCATTCTAAGCGGAACTGGATATACATACCTTGACATGATAGTTGTAATTATACTCAATGTAATACTTAGTCTGAGTCCCACCTGAACTGCTGGTTTGAAAATGTAAGTGCTGCTGCTGACTGATTAAACTGTAAAAATATATAAATAAACAAATACTAAGTACTATGCTCAGACTGACTGAAAAATATCTGTTAAGATGCTCGACTCGATCTAAATATTTAAGTAAAATAATCTCGGGGTCTAACTTGACTGGCAAGAAAAACTGGACTAAACCAGTACTGATATACTAAGCTGACTGGACTGAAAAATTAACTGAAATGCTGTACTGAACTCGGACCAGATCACTGAGTCCTGAACTACTCAAGTAACCGGTCTGAACCGGCCGGTTCACTGACTGGCCAAACTGCCGGCTCGCTGCGGCCGGGAGATCGGCCGCTGGCTGGCCACCGGCACGGTTATGCGCGCGCACTAGACGCGGCCT
>CACSLK010002554.1:3588719-3612364 GCA_902706635.1 Striga hermonthica
ATGTTTCGTTCATTTTAGAGGGTTCCTTTCTCTTATTCAGATTAGATGATGAATTAAGTAATTGTTTCTGTTGCAGTGGAGATGACTTAGATTCTAGAATGTACATGTAACACCCCGTTCATTTATGAATAAATGGATTATTATTATTATTATTATTATTATTATTATTATTATTATTATTATTATTATTATTATTATTATTATTATTGATATAATTACTATTACTATTGTTATTATTATTTATATTTAATGTCTAATTGCCTAATTGATTTTTGATGTTATTATTATTATTATTTGTGCTAATTGCCTAAATGTTATTAAATGTCTAAAGGCATATTACTATTATTAAATAAATATTTATGTTCTGATTTTATTTTAATTATTGTCGATCAAACCGAGACTCGAAATATCGAAATATCGAACCGAATAAATCGGACCGTGAGCCATGAACCACATTCGAGCCGGTCATAACCATAATCGTTTCTTATATAGTTTTTAAAATTGTGATGGCCATTTAAAATTGAGTTAAAGCTAGTTATATTGCAATTAAAGAAATATAAGTGTATCCTTAACCGTTGCAAAAACGTAATCTTTTTCTCTTCTTTTTTTTTTTTTATCTGCTCGCCATCCACACTGAAGAAGAAGTCCATTTTTATTATTTCTCTCTGCAACAAATTCGGTCATAGCAGAGAACAAGAAAGGATTTTCATAGTTCTTATATTTTTCTTCTTCCTCACATATCATCTCTCACCCTCACCATAGATCCGATCATCATCTCTCAAAGTTTGATCGCATGGCATCACCCCGAGAGTAAGCCCAAGATTCTGTCGCAGCACCTTCGTGTTCAGTTTTCCGGCTGGTTCTTGTGACGTTCAGTTTCGAAGAATTTCGAGGTCCCTGTCCCGTCCGTCGAGGTTATCGTCTGAATTTTTTAGGTCCGTTCGTTGTCCCGTTGTTTGACCCGTTTCCCATTCGATAACTCGTAGTTTCCCCAAGTCGGGTAACTCATTCGAATCCTCTCTTTATTGCGGTCGTTTCCATATATCGCATGTTATATATATGTTGTGTTCGGTTTATCGAAAGTTGGTTTGAAGATTCGATTTAATTGGTAATTTGTATATTCATATATATATTGCGTATATTCGTGGATTTTCGGGGATGATTGGAACTCTCGATTTCGTAAATGTGCATATCGCTATGTTGCTTGTGGTAAAATCCTTTAAATTTGGGGTCTCGTTTTTATCGTTGTCGAGCCGTGTAATTGCCGTTTTGGTGTCCCAAGCAAACCTGTGTTGGGTCTCTGTTAGTATTTAGCCTGTCCAGATTACAGATCAGTTGTCTTAGTTTTATTTTAAAATGTCACATTTAATAATCGAAGCAAGTGGTAGCTCACTGGTTGTCAGTGCGCTATATGTTGAGTTTGGTCACTGGTTCGAACCTCACTCCCAGCAGCCCAATTCTAATTTTTTTCTCCCAGCATAGTTTTTAAAGCGAGCCGGCCGTTAGGCCCGGAATCAACCCGCGCAGCCCGATCCCCCTCACAGTTGGAGCCCGCATCTCAGTCCTCTCCCGCGTGTAAGCCCAGTCCCAGCCCGCGTGGCCCAAAAACCTGACCCAATACCCTTAGGTGCGGCCCATTTCCCATGTTCAGGCCCAATTCTAGGGCTGAAATTTCAGCTTCGGCCCAGTTCAATTTGTAAGTCTATTTTGTGTTTCGGAGCCTGCTTTTAATACCGATTTCAATTTTAAAAATATTTGCAAAATGAGAAAAATTTAGAAAAATTATTTAAGTCCCGAGACTCCAAATTTTATCCTCCGAGTCTTATTTTTCAAAAATGAGAGAGTTCCAAGTCCACGAAAAATCCGATTAAAAACCCTCAAGTCTTAATTACTATTAAGTATGGGTTTTATGTAAAATTCGAGTAGTGAGATAGGTTATTGATTTATTGTCTCGCTAAATGTAGGTGTTTGAGGAGTCGAGCCTCATCCTACGTACTTGCTATTGTGTGCAATATTCTACCGCAATTTTCAGGTGGGTTTTAATCTAAAATTTGCTATGCCATACGTGTTTATTATAATGTTGAATTTGTATGATTTTAGTATGTACGTAAACCATGTAGCCTATAGGCGTGAGCCGATTCGGCCGTCGGTACGGTTGTCCCCGTCGATGTAATACGGTTACCCTTGCGAGGTAAGTCTCCGTAAGACCTAATGAAAGGCCGTGTCTTGTTGTATGGCACGTACCCCCATGAGTAAGGGTAATGAATCCCCTTTCCTTGGCTAATGAAAGATGTGTACACGTGGGTATTATGTTGTGATGTGATTAGGAGACGTGACAGAGTAATTGTTTTATGTTCATACTCTAACCATACCTTCTCTTCATTATTTACGTTGTGATATATGTGCATAGTGGTGAGCACGCTTTTCATCTTGTGCTCATCCCTACCTGCTCTTCACCGATGCAGGTTAAGCAGGAGCTGAGTGACGACAAGAGGCGAGTGGGTCGGTCATTTTATTTACTGCTTCCGTATGATAAATAAGGCTCTATGAACCTTTATATTGATACTTGATTAAACCATTTTCCAGAACTTATGACTTGCTTGTTTTTGGAAATTTGTGGAACCCGGATGTTGGGTATTATGGTTTGGTTATATATTCACGTTAAGAATTATGTTCGTGATGTGTTTTGGTTAATAAAAACCGTTTGTGAAAACTGGGTAATGAATCCCCGTGAGCCCAGATAAGACTTGGGAGTTGAAAAATGTTGTTTAACACCCATTGAATTTTCGAAATGATTTTGAAAATTTTATACTGATTTTTGGAAAGTCCGGAATTTCTGTAAAATCAAAGTGGGGTGTTACAGTACAGATTGTCAACCAATGAACCAGAGCATATGAACTTTTTGCCAAAACGAATAACAACTTTATTATCAAACGTAGCGGAAAAACCATTCATAAACAACTTAGAAACCGAAATCAAATTCTTTCTAAAACTGGGAACATAAAGACAATCTTTCAAAAACTAGAAACCTATCTAAGCCAAAATCTAAATAGACGTCTCCCACTGCATTTGCTGACGCTCTACTAGCATCGCCCAAGTAGATGGTAACCTCTCCTTCCCTAAGTCGCTTGGTTTCCTGGAACCCCTGCAATGAATTGCAGACATGATCAGTGGCCCCCGTATCTACACACCAGGTACTGGTAGATAACACCGATTGATATAGGATATTATACCGGACCCTGTTTAATGGATAAAGCGGATACATATTGGAAGATAAGCCCACTAAGACATCTAAGCCCAACTTGGGCCCAAAAGGTACACTCCCCCTATAAAAGGGGGCCAAGGTACCTCATTCTCTCATCCTCTCCTCATTACATTACTACACTTTCTCTCTCTTGATCTGGGCACTGACTTAAGCATCGGAGGCCCGACACCGGGGCCACCCCCGGCGTTGGGTTCTACAGGTACGGAGGCCGGTTCGAGTTGAAGGAGCCCAGGTGAATCTTATTCACTTCATTGGCGCCGTCTGTGGGGACCCATCAAAAAGTCAAGCGGAGTTCCGACTGAAAAAATTAAAAAAAAAAACTCCTTCTTCTCAATCGGCCGCCGCCATCGCTGGCCGCCACCTCCGCGGCCGGCCGTCGGAAAACGTGCTCCGATCGGAAAATGGTTGGCACCATCGGATTGGTCTCGTCAAGGTGATTCTACCCTCAAAGTTTCGTGCAAAAATTACTCTGGGAAGGCCTTCAATTTCGCGGTCAAATTTTCCAGATCTAGGAAAATTTGGTCAAAATCGGACGCTCAAACGCATTTTCTCGGCGATCCGTGAGGGCTATGAAAAATCCGAGGGTACCACCGGAATCCTCTCGACGGGACGAATCTCCAGGTACTTATCTCCGCCGGAAACCACCGCCGTCCGCCACCGTCCGCCGCCGCCTCGCCGCCGTCCGCCGCCAAAAGTTGTCCGATCTGAAAAAGGCTTGCACCATCGTGAAGCTCTCCTCATGCTCGTTCTACCATTAAAATTTTGTGCAAAAATTCCACCGAGAATGTCGTCGATTTACCGGTCAAAGTTTTTAGATCTAACAAAAAATTGGTCAAAGTCCGATGGTCTTCTCTATTTTTCTGTCGTTTTCCGGCGAACCGCGCCAATCCGACAGCACCATCTGAATCTACTCACCAAAGCACACTCTCCACTGGTCACTTTCACCGAAAACGACGAGCTTTTGCCGCGAAATATTTCTGGCGAAGGGCTGCCCGCCGTCCTTGCAGCTTGGCCATGGCGTGATCTGTCTGCCCTCTGCTCAGCGTGGAAGAGGCCCGAAGTCCTGGCCCAGCGCCCGCGATCTAGTTGTCCCAGGTTCTCGCTACCCTTCAGCCCGCGCCTGTGTGGCAAAAGGACCCAAACCATTTCCATTACTCAGCCCAAGAGCAACGAACACGGCACACTTCTTGCAGCCCATTTGTGAGAGGAGAAAAAGTGCAGGCCGTGCCCAGCCTGCTCCCTGCACAGCACACAGCCCGCGCGGCCCGCGAAAGCCCGAAGTCAGCCCGCGCCTGAAGCCCAGTCTCCAGCCAGCGGTCGGTCCGCGACCTCAGCCCATGTCCAGCACGTCTCAGGCCCATTTTCGCGGCCCGAAACTTGTTTTCCTTGACTCAACAGCCATTCTTCAGCCCAGGACGCCCCAGCGCGGCCCAATAGCTCAAAATGTAACCAAAAGCAGTCCAAATTGCCCCAACTTGGTCCAACAACACCCTTTTGTGCTAAAAACTTATTCGGGAGGATTTAAAGCGAACGGTAAGGTAATTTGAGATATTATTCTCGCAACGGAGGTATGTGACTAGTTTACATTTAGAGACTCGAGGATTTTTGAATTGGTGGAAATGAGATAAATTGCTTGATTTAAATTGAACAAATTGGAGACTTGATGATTCAAATTGGTGAGAATTGGAGATATTTGATTGCTCAAGATATTATTTGATTTTTTCATGTAGATATGTGATTTGTTCGAGAAGATATTGTTTGATTTGATCATGGAGATAGTTGTTTTGTTCGAGGAGATATTATTTATTTTGTTTAAGGAGATATTACTTGGAGAATCCGTGAATAATTATATGATTTATGCATGGAGGATTATTTGATTTACTCAAGCGATTATTTGATTCGTGTGTGGAATTATATGAATTATTCGAGGAAGCTATTTGATATATTCGTGAGGATTATTTGACTAATTTGTGGAGCATTATTTGATTTGATCGAGGATACAAATTTTAATAAATTCATGAGGATTATGCAACTTTTCCGTGGAAATTATTTGACTTAATTGAGGGGATTACTTGACTATATCGAGGATATGTTATTTTGTTCGAGGGAATATTATTTTGTTCAAAGTGATATTCGATGTGATCGAGGACACATTATTTAAGTAATTCATGAGGATTATGTGACTTTTCCATGAAAACTATTTGACTTCTTGGAGGAGAATTGTTTAATTTGCTCGAGGTATTATATGGTTTAGCTGTGGAGGTATTTGATTTATTCGAGGAGGTGCTATTGGATTCATTTGAGGATGATTATTTGAGGAATATATTTCATTTGTGCCTGGATGATTATTTGATTTGCTCGAATGATTGTCGGATTTGTTTGTGGATGATTATGTAATTTGCTCGAGCGATGCGATTTATTCATGGACATATTTGAATTTCTGTTGAGGAAATGACGAAATAATCCAAGTCTCGACAAGCTATGGCGGACGAGCTGTTGAGTGTCGAGAACAAAATGAACGAGCATGGATCCATCTAAGGAGGGTGACAAGCAGGGACGAGCCTAGATGATGTCAATCACCGGTGGCGATTTCAAAAAGACCGGGTAACAATCATTCTCTTTTGGAAAGGTAAGACAATTTGGAGCGGTATTCTCGACCTTCAGGTACAAAGCTATTCTAGACTCTTGTTTGGTGTCGTGTTTAATCGGCAGGGGTTTATGGTCATTCTTTGTGTACTCTGGACAAACCGTTGAGGAGATTGTGATGCATATCGACATGGTTGAGATTATTATTTGGATGACTAACAAAATGATTGGGTGTTATTATATCTTGTCATATTCGATGTTTTCCTTTTCGACCTCAGTGGCAGGTCAAAGAATTAGAGCACACGTTACCATGCACAACCAGGAAAGGGAGGTAGAAAAATACATTCAACATTTTTTATCTCGTTCGACGCAATTATACATTTGATGATACTAACGGAGATGATCAATTGCTATCATATCTTGTTGTGCTCGATGTGTTTCAGTTTGACCTCAGTGGCAGGTCGAAGAAAAAATCCACCATGACTAAGGCCTCCGGGCTGGGTGGTCGCTTGTTTAGAACACCCCCTGGGGTGGGCAGGTTGGTCGCCTGTTTAGAACATTCCTCGGGGTGGGCAAGTGCCTGAAGAAAAAAAATCCACCATGACTAAGGCCTCCGGGCTGGGTGGTCGCTTGTTTCGATAGGCCCCCTCGGGGTCGGCAAGTGCCTGAAGACAAACCCCACCATGACTAAGGCCTCCGGGCTGGGTGGTCGCTTGTTTAGTACACCCCTTGGGATGGGCAGGCTGGCCCCCTGTTTAGAACATCCCTCGGATTGGGTGGGCAAGTGCCTGAAGAAAAAAAAATCCACCATGACTAAGGCCTCCGGGCTGGGTGGTCGCTTGTTTCGATAGGCCCCCTCGGGGTCGGCAAGTGCCTGAAGACAAATTCCACCATGACTAAGGCCTCCGGGCTGGGTGGTCACTTGTTTAGTACACCCCTTGGGATGGGCAGGCTGACCCCCTGTTTCGAACATCCCTCGGATTGGGTGGGCAAGTGCGAAGACACAGAAAGCTCGAGCAGACCTCGGAGGCAGGTCGATGATTTCTATTCGGTTCTGTTTAATCTGGCATTATTGTATATTTGTCCCTAACCCAGTGGCAGGTTGAGGGAAGCCAAAATACACCATGACTAAGGCCTCCGGGCTGGGTGGTCGATCCTAGTGTTGGGTCGTGAAGACACGGATAGTTCGAGCAGACCTCGGAGGCAGGTCGATGATTTCTTCTTGGTTATATTTGGTTTGTTATCATTGGACATTTGTTCCTAACCCAGTGGCAGGTTGAGGGAAGATAAAATCCACCATGACTAAGGCCTCCGGGCTTAGTGGTCGATCCTAGTGTCGGGTCGTCAAGACATGGAGCCTATTGGAGACCTCAGTGGAAGGTCGATCAAACTCGCTACAGATAGATCAAGCAGGTTAACGGATTTATTTGATTTGGTTTTGTGCTATTTGTGCCTCTGTCCTCAGTGGCAGGTCGATCGAACTCGCTACGGATAGCTCGAGCAAACCTCAGTGGCAGGTCGATGATTTCTACTTGGTTCTGTTTGATCTAGTATTATTGCATATATGTCCTTAACCTCAGTGGCAGGTCGATGATTTCTACTTGGTTCTGTTTGATCTAGTATTATTGCATATCTGTCCTTAACCTCAGTGGCAGGTCGAGATGGAGCTCATTACAGATAGCTCGAGCAGGTTAATGGTTTTATTTGATTTGGTTTCGTGGTATTTGACGTTTTCGATCTCAGTGGCAGGTCGACGATTTTATTTGACTCTGGTTTCGTCAAATTGATTTTTTGACTTAAAGGGGAGGTAGTATATTCATTTTTGCTCGAGCAGCTTGTGGATGATTCTGGTTTTATCGAAATCATTTTTTGATCCCAGTGGCGGGTCAGATGTATTCATTTTTGCTTGAGCAGGTTGATTGTTGATTCTGGTTTATCGAATGGATTTTTCGACCCCAATGGCGGGTCAAGTATATTATTTTTTCTCGAGCAGGTTGTTTGTTGATTCTGGTTTATCGAATTGATTTTTCGACCCCAATGGCGGGTCAAGTATATTCATTTTTGCTCGAGAAGGTTGTTTGTTCATTCTGGTTTATCGAATTTATTTTTCGACCCCAATGGTGGGTCAAGTATATTCATTTTTGCTCGAGCATGTTGTTTGTTAATTTTGGTTTATCGAATTGATTTTTCGACTCCAGTGGCGGGTCGAGTATATTCATTATGGCTTGAGCAGGATGGCGCTTTATTTGATTATGATTTTGTCGAATTGATTTTTCGACTCCAGTGGCGGGTCGAGTATATTCATTATGGCTTGAGCAGGTTGATTGCGCTTTATTTGATTATGATTCTGTCGAATTGATTTTTCGACTTTAGTGGCGGGTCGAGTATATTCATTATGGTTTGAGCAGGTTGATTGCGCTTTATTTGATTATGCTTCCATCGAATTGATTTTTTGACTTCAGTGGCGGGTCGAGTATATTCATTATGGCTTGAGCGGGTTGTTTGTTGATTTTGGTTTGTCGAATTGACATTTCGGCTCCAGTGGCGGGTCGAGTATATTCATTATGGTTTGAGCAGGTTGATTGCGCTTTATTTGATTATGCTTCCGTCGAATTGATTTTTCGACTTCAGTGGCGGGTCGAGTATATTCATTATGGCTTGAGCGGGTTGTTTGTTGATTTTGGTTTGTCGAATTGACTTTTCGACTCCAGTGGCGGGTCGATTATATTCATTATGTCTTGAGCAGGTTGATGGCACTTTATTTGATTATGATTCTGTCGAATTGATTTTTTGACTTCGGTGGCGAGTCGAGTATATTCATTATGGCTTGAGCAGGTTGGTGGTTGATTTAATTTTCAAAGGAATATACAACAGGCTTGAATCTTAAACTTTGAACTGAGGGGTGATAGAACGAGGTGGTATAAGGGAGCTCGAACATAGTGATCGAAACACAACATAAGTAAAATCAAATTTTCAAATTCAAGACTTCGGTCAACGGTCTCGACTCTCGGTTTTCGACCTCTTGCGGTCTCGATGCTCGATTTTCGACCTCAGCGGTCTCGATTCTCAGTTTTCGACCTCTTGCGGTCTCGATGCTCGGTTTTCGACCTCAACGGTCTCGACTCTCGGTTTTCGACCTCTTGCGGTCTCGATGCTCGGTTTCGACCTCAGCGGTCTCGATTCTCGGTTTTCGACCTCTTGCAGTCTCGATTCTCGATTTTCGACCTCAACGGTCTCGACTCTCGTTTTTCGACCTCTTGCGGTCTCGATTCTCGGTTTTCGACCTCTACGGTCTTGACTCTCGGTTTTCGACCTCAGCGGTTTCGACTCTCGGTTTTCGATCTCAGTGGTCTCGACTCTCGGTTTTCGACCTCTACGGTCTCGGCTCTCGGTTTTCGACCTCTTGCGGTCTCGATGCTCAGTTTTCGACCTCTACGGTCTCGACTCTCGGTTTTCGACCTCTTGCGATCTCGATGCTCGGTTTCGACCTCTACGGTCTCGACTCTCGGTTTTCGACCTCTTGCGGTCTCGACTCTCAGTTTTCGACCTCTACGGTCTCGACTCTCGGTTTTCGACCTCTTGCGGTCTCGATGCTCGGTTTTCGACCTCTTGCGGTCTCGACTCTCAAGGCACCGTCGAAGGACATACAGCTCACATCGACGGGGACAACCGATCGAAGGACATACAGCTCACATCGAAGGTTACACCAATTCATAAGCATGCATTGATCATACCAACAACAAATAAGTTATTTACGGCATAGCAAATTTTAGATTAAAACCCACCTGGTGCAGCAAAAAGGGAAACAGCACAAGCAAGGGTAGGCAGTGAGCACGGCTCGTCAAACACCTACAACAATTAATATACTAAGATCAATACTATTGACCTTAGATAAACATACACAATCATACTTGGTTGAACTCGAGTCAACCAAGTCGTTCGTGAAGTTCTGTGGACATTGGAACATTTGGACTCGACTCGACCAATCAAACGCAAATACACCAATTCAAGAAGGTCGGGGAACCTAATGAGTTAAGTTCTGAAACTTTAACATAAAATCCATCTCACTGGACTTAACAAAACCACCAAGTTTCAGCCCCAAACTCTTTATACAAAATTTTATAAAATTCAAATACGGTATCAGCAAAAACGAGCATAAAATCCAAAGCCCGAACTAACGAACGAATTAGCACATAAGATTTTTACTGGAGGAAGTTCATCAATTAAGAATAAACATATAAAAATCCCAACAATTTACTCCAAATAGACAAATTAAGAAAATTCAAACAAAGATTCAGCAGTTATCGAGTTTTAATTAAAACCGAACCAATACAAACTCTAAAAATTCCAATATTTTTACAACATGCTAGTACACATAAAACAAGCATCTCAGCCAAAAATCAGAATTATTTAGCAAAGGACCGATTTATCATAATTAAAAACGTCTTTCTGCAAAAACATTAAATAAATTATTTACCCTGTTAATCTCAGTCTAAAAATTATAAAAATTTTACACAACATCTAAATCATATAGAAAGACCACATACTAAAATTTCGTATAGTTTAGAGCACAACTCAATTTATTATGAATTAATTATGAATCTGACCAGAAATTACAATAATTTTTAAAAATAGCTACAGACCTCCGACAATTCTGAAATTTTTACACGACCTACATCATTATCAGAGGGTTATACAGATCAAGTTTCGCAGCAATCGAACGAGTATACGAATTTAAATAATTTTTCGAATATCCAGCAACACTACACGATTCAAAAATGCACAACAAATAAATTAATCAATAATTTCGTCTAAGGCCTTCATCATAAGGCCAAAGACTTCAAGTGTTCCATAGATCCACAGCAATTATCATGATTTAACATCAGATCACAATCAAATAACATAAATAATTAAAATACGAGCAAAACCGATCATATAATGAACTTAAATATAAGATCTCTCAGCAAGGCTTTATTATCAAGCATATAACAACTAGAATAAAGGGAAATATCAGCCTTGTACCGTTCTCGGGATAACCTCGAAGAAACGGGTCGTAGGACACGAACGGGGTTGCCGGGCTCGACGGATTCTCGCGTCTCGTCGGGAAAGGAGGAGCAGCGACTGAACGGGACCTTCGCTGGGGCTGCAATGGACGAGAGGGAGAGAGATCGGGAGAGAGGGAGAGAGATGAGGGGGCGGCTGAAAAATTTAGGGTGAGGAGAGGGGATGATCTTCTCCTTATATAAGGCTAGGGCTTTGTGACTTACCATACAAGTCACTTGCCCAAAATAAGCCACAACACAAAAAGGAAAGAGAGGAAGAGAGGGGAAAGGGCGGTTTAGGCGCGGGCTTGGGCGGAGCTTCACGGCTCGCGTGGCTCGGGTTCGACAAGCTCGGGGGGACGGAAAAATAATATTACAATAATATAAATTAAAATATTTTAAAATAGTATTTAATAATTAAAATAAAATACCACAATTATAATATATATATATATATATATAATAAATACAATTAGGCACATAAAATCATTTAAACATTTAGACAATTAATTACCAATAATAATAGCCACAAATAATGATAACATTAATAAGAACAATAACGATAATCCAAATTATTCATAAACGAACGGGGCGTTACAGCCGCCATATCTTAAGTGCATGTACCACTGTAGCTAACTCCAGGTCGTGTGTAGGATAGTTCTGCTCATGGGGTTTCAACTGACGTGAAGCGTACGCCACAACCTGGCCATCCTGCATAAGTACACACCCCAAACCCTGCCTCGAAGCATCACTATAGATGGTGAAACTCTAAGAAGGATCCAGAATAGCCAACACCGGTGCCGTCGTAAGCCTCTCCCTCCTGAAAGCTAGACTCACAATGATATGTCCATTCGAACTTCACAGAATTCCTCGTCAACTGGGACAAAGGGAGGGCAATCTTCGAGAACCCCTCAATAAATCTGCGATTATAACCTGCAAGGCCAAGGAAACTACGAACGTCGGACGGATTCTTTGGTGCTGACCAATTCTGAACTGCGGCAATCTTGGATGGATCAACTCGATACCTGCCTGAGTAATAATGTGGCCAAGAAAAGCCACTCGCTGAAGCCAAAATTTGCATTTAGAGAACTTAGCATGTAACTTTTCACGTCTAAGGGTCTCAAGAACGGCCCTCAGATGCTCTTCATGCTCCTTCTGGCTCTTGGAATAGATAAGAATATCATCAATGAATACGATAACAAACTGATCAAGAAAAGGATAGAATACACGGCTCATCAAGTCCATGAATAATGCCGGGGCATTGCTGAGGCCGAATGACATAACCATGAACTCGTAATGACCGTATCTGGTTCGAAATGATGTCTTAGCGATGTCCGACTCCTTGATCTTCAGCTGATGGTAACCTGAAAGTAAATCAATCTTAGAAAATACACAGTCTCCCCTCAACTGATCGAACAAGTCGTCAATTCTGGGAAGCGGATATTTATTCTTGATCGTCAACCAGTTAAGATCCCGGTAATCAATACACATACGCATAGAACCGTCCTTCTTCTTGACGAATAGAACGGGTGCTCCCCATGGTGAAAAGCTCGGTCGAATAAGACCTAGACTCAGCAACTCCTGGATCTGGGTCTTTAATTCCTGCAATTCTTTAGATGCCATTCTGTACGGCGCCTTGAATACTGGTCTGGCTCCCGGAATAAGATCAATAGAAAACTCCACCTGACGGCTGGGTGGACCACCTGGAAGCTGGTCTAGAAACACGTCCACAAACTCACGAACGATAGGAATGTCGTGAGGTATCCGTGCTTTTGGTACATCTCCGACAAGGCTCACTAGGTATCCCTGGCAATCACCTCATCGTAAGATCTGTCTGGCTTTCGCCATGAAAATGATATGAGGCAGAGTACGAGTCCTGGAACCGAAATAAGTAATCTGGTCGTCTCCCAGAAGATAAAGAGTAATCTCCCGGTCTTGACAACGAATATCTGCATGAAAACAGGTTAGCCAGTCCATACCGAGAATGAGGTCAAAGTCCCTCATCTCGATGACATAAGCGTCGGTAGTCAAGATACGACTGCCGATGGAAAGGCTAAGACTCACGACTTTGGCATTAGTCACTATTTTCTTCCCGAGGCTAAACTAACCTCGAGAGGATCGACAGCGCTGATAGAATGAACTCCAATGGCGTGAAGACATCAACGTGATATAAAAGTGTGGGTCGCTCTAGTTTCGAATAGGGTGAAAACAGGAACATCATTAAGAATAATCATCCCAGACATGGTACTTGGGTGCTGGTCTGCTTCGGCCTGATCGACTGCATAAACACGGGTCTGCTGTCTCCTGTGCTGCTGCTGTTGGGGTTGTCTCGGTGGCTGTTGTCTGGGTTGCTGTTTGTTGAGGTTGTTGTGGTTGCGGTGGGTGTTGCTGTCATGCTGGGCAGTTGGCATGGGTATGTCCGGGTTGTCGGAAGTAAAAACAGATGTTCTGACCCACAAGGCATTCTCCGCAGTAAATTCGTCCACATGTGGGGCAAGCTGGTATGGGCTGCTGCTGTCTCTGGCGGTTCCTACGGCCGTCTGGGCCTCCTCTGAACTTCCTCTTGTTCTTGTTCCTTGGTTGTTGGGCAGTTACTGGCTAGGTGGGTGGTTGGTGTTAGAGGTATTCTGTAAAAGCTATGTTTTGCAGATTCTATCAATTTCATTTTGATCTGCCAATCATGTTTTGGTAAAAGTACATATGTTTGCAGTTTATTTATTTATGCAATACATACTTTATGTCTTATATTGAGGTAGTGTGGTTCGAAGAGTTTCGAACAGAAAGATCACCTATCGGTTCCTTATACGACTAAACTATTCGTTCACAGTCTAGACTGGCAGTGAGACCCCACTTGGAAAAAGACTGTAGTGTATTCTCGATTCAGTTGGTCTTTGACTGAAGGATTACACTAGTACTTATTTAAGTGTTGAACAGGACCACGGAAGGATAAGGATATGAGACTCACTGACCGTTGTCGTAACCTAGACCTTCAGTGATTGATGCGTTCTCTTAAGCTGTAAGATAATATAAAATAGGCATATATTTTTATTTCTTATTTATTTGATTTACCAAGTGATTCCTATTTTAATAGGATGACATACGAGGTGTTTTGGTAAGTAAAAATAATTATATGATGTGCTATTATAAATTATTTACGGTCACTATGTTCCAGTGCGCTGGATTGATGACGTCCCCGAAATGAGCTCAGGAAGGAACATTATGTTAAACCCTCCAGGTAGACGATTGTCTGACATAATGGTTAAAGTCTGAGTGGTACTAATTTCAGAAATGAATAAGAAGTTGATTAATTATTTTGTCAGTAATTTAATTAATCAACGGACGTTATATCTTAAACATTGGGAGGTAAATCGATCAATCGGATTAATATTATTTAATCATGGAGGCTCGATTTTATTGGTAAAATAGTGGCTAAATGGGGAGAGCAATAATATTACTCTAGTGAGATGTTTTATTATTTAATTCCATTAAATAGGAATTAATTTTATTCCATATTAATTAATTAATTAGGAGAATAAAATTCCTACTAGAATCTTCTCTTAGGATTAGGAGACTTGGGAGTCTTCTAGAAGATGGAGATTAGTAGGAATATATATTTCCTACATTATATTATTAACTGGAGTAAAATTAAGCTTCCTAAATTAGGAATTAATTTTATTCCATGGTTATTAATTTAATTAGGAAAGATATTCCTACAAGAATCTTCTCTAGTGTTAGGAGACTTAGGAGTTTTCTAGAAATTAGGAGATTAGTAGGGGATTTCCTTCCTACATTAAATTAGTATTGGAATAGAATTAGGATTCCTAGGCCTAATGGAATAAGCCCATATTTAGCACCTCCTTAAGGTCACTAATGGAGCCTATAAATACACCATGTCCCAACCTCTCCTACAATGTTGTCTTGACCGATTTTTCTCATCTACATAAACGTGAGAAATAGCATCGTTCGAGAGTTAGGGAGATTCAATTAAACGCTCCACCAAGTTTAATCGAAATAGGTGTTTAGGTCATCCGTTAGAAGGCTTTTGGGTACAATTTATTCGAGCCTTTATACATATATATATTTCCGATCACTTTCCCCAGCCGACCGCCGCCGTCTGCCGCCGTCAGCCGCCACAAGAAATCGCCGCCTCTGTCGGAAGCCAGCCAGGCCCAGCCGATCACTACCGCGAGCAACCGCCCGCGACCGCGCCCAGCCAGGCCCAGCCCCTGCTCCCAGCAGCGACGCCTAGGATCGTCGCACGAAGGCCCAACGCCCGTTCGTGCAACACTGCGTTCGCCGATCGTCCCCAGCACGCAGTCGCGCACCACCGGTTCGTCCCTGCTGCTCGTTGTCGTCGATCGCGAGGTCCCATCGCTCGTCCAGCACGCGCGCATCATTCCTTGTGCGTCCAGAAGTCGCGCGCGTCACGCCCGCTTGTGTCTACCACGTCCCAGCGCCAGTCCGCGTAGGAGAAGGAGTCCCGCCCGCACGCGTGCACTCGCCCAGCAGCTGCCAGCGTCTGCCCGCGCTTCCCAGTAGTCCCGCGCGTTCGCCAGCGCCCAACGCACGTTCGCTGTAACTCGCGCACCCGCACGCTGTACGCGCCCGACGCACACGACCGTCCGCTGCAACCCGACGCTGAGACCCGCATGCTGATCGACCGTGATCCGTTTGACGTGTCGATTAGAATCGACTAAAGGCCAAACCTATCCGCCCATTAGGTTGTGGTGTTCAGACGAACTTCATCAACGGTACTCTACATCGTCTCAGAGTCGGCAAAAATTTTAAAAGGTAAACGTCCATATCCTAACTATAGATTCTGCTGCGTTAGGATTTATTTCGATAAATTTCAATACTGTGCATGTTGTTTGACATTCCTAACAGAACCCAACAACTGGTATCAGAGCCCAGGCTTAATGCAAACTCGTGCACAGTTCGAATTTTGGACTTTGCCTGTCTACATGAATTATGTGCGTACGGACGCAGCGACATAGTAGATTAGAATTGCAATAAGTTTATGCAGGTGTTTCGAATCCGACTATTGTGGGCCGTATGTATGGATTTTAATTCATGTTGAATGTATGTTGTTTTTAAAGCCTTGGACATGTCAAGGAACTTTTTGGGTTGGTGAATTATGTAACTCATGTACGGCTCCTGCGTGGGTCATAGGATGAATTATGTAATTGTTGTTTATATTATTCGTTATTGATCCAGCGGGCGTGGACCAACCTTGACGGGGCGAGGCATAAACACGTACACGCATGCCATGGTGATGATCCAATGACGACTATCCCGAAGACGACCAATTCAGTGGGAGTCACTGTGAAAGGGGAGTTCCAATAGCTGAAACGGAGGACACACTCAACAAGGACAGGACTGTGTTTTCTCCGTAACATTGGAGATTGATTAATGGCCATGATAGTCTGATTATAGTTCCTAGTTTATTATTGCTCATTAATCATGCATGTTTTACGTGATTGCTTATGTGCAAATACAAACATGTTAAGAAAATCCCATAAAATAAAATAAAAATTATATTAAGTGTGTAATGGGTTGAAATAAATTACATCCAAGGCCTCCATTATAGGTTTGTCAGTGAAGTGATTTAATTCGAGCCTAAAGGACATTTTATTTCACAGTTCACGAGGACGAATCTCCTTCGGGATGGTTATAGTGAGCTATTTCAAAAGCGTACAGGTCACCCAAAGGTGGACGTATAATTTTGGTAGTAAACTTAGTACCAATTATGGGTTACGCTTAAAGTGCAAATAATTACGATAGTCCCAAAGGACAAGGTCGTTTTTATTCTTTTATAAAGTTAATTGCGCTGGCCAAAAGATGATACCGACTATTAGTTAAGTATTGCTCGACAGTATGTTAAGCTAATGGGATTTATCCCTCCTCTTGTGAATGTTTGAACCGTAGACGTCCACACTCAGTGGCCTATGGGGATTCGGTGTTTTGAGGTGTTGGTGAATTTATTTGAATATTGTTTAATAGGATAAATATTTGATGTATAAATTCAAAACTACTTGACTGAGTAAAGACTATGTTTGCATGATCCCAGGAATTCAAAATGACTTTCAATCCGTTGTCCGTAATTCTAAAAGAAAACAAACTTGTTGGTCCCAATTATATTGACTGGAAAAGGAACTTGGATATAGTGTTAACTGCTGAAGGGTACAAAAATTTGCTACTGTTGAGGCTTGTCCGGCTGTGCCTGCTGACAATGCACCAGACCAAGAGAAAGAGGAGTATGCTTGGTGGAAAAAGGCTGAAGAGATGGTGAAGTGTTACATCTTGGCATCATTGTCAAATGTACTTCAACATAAACATCAGTCTATGAACACTGCAGCGGACATGCTCCTCAATCTCAAGGAGTTATTTGGTCATCAATCGCGGGCTGCTCGACAAGAAGCCATGAGGGTTCTGATGAACATGACCATTCGCGAGGGCACTCCCGTAAGGGAACATGTTCTTGCTATGATGGCCCAACTGAATGAGCTGGAGGTTTTTGGGGCTTTTATTGATGGGGAAACCCAGGTCGATATAGTGCTCCAGTCTTTGCCGAAGAGCTTCGAACAATTCCGGTTGAATTACAACATGAATAAGATGCTGATGACTCTTCCGGAACTTGTTGCTGAACTTCAGTTGGCAGAGGGCCTGTTTCGTCAGAAGACCCAAGCTATGGTGGCCCAGCGGGGAGAAGCTTCCACTTTTAAGGCTCCTAAGGGCAAGAAGAGGAAGAAGTCCGCAGGAAAGGGCAAGGCGGTCATGAGTGACGCACAACCTCGACAAAAAGCGAAGAAGCCGAAAGGCAAGTGCTACAATTGTCAGCAGAAAGGGCACTGGAAGACAAACTGCCCTCTTCCCAGGAAACCAGACAAAGGTACTCCTTTTGCTTTAGTCGTTGAAACATGTTTAGTGGTGTTATCTACCAGTACCTGGTGTGTAGATACAGGGCCCACTGATCATGTTTGCAATTCATTGCAGGGGTTCCAGGAAACCAAGCGACTTAGGGAAGCAGAAGTTACCATCTACTTGGGCGATGCTAGTAGAGCGTCAGCAGTTGCAGTGGGAGACGTCTATTTAGATTTTGGCTTATATAGGTTTCTAGTTTTGAAAGATTGTCTTTTGTTCCCAGTTTTAGAAAGAATTTGATTTCAGTTTCTAAGTTTTTTATGAACGGTTTTCCCGCTACGTTTGATAATAAAGTTGTTATTCGTTTTGGCAAAAAGTTCATATGTTCTGGTTCATTAGTTGACAATCTATACATTCTAGAATCTAAGTCATCTCCATCGCAACAGAAACAATTACTTAATTCATCATGTAACTGAATAAGAGAAAGGAACCTTCTAAAATGAACGAAACATATCTTTGGCATCTAAGACTAGGTCTTATTAACCTTAGGAGGATTCAAAGGTTGGTAGCAGACGGGCCCTTGGGGTCGTTAGAAGTCGAGGCTTTTCCAACTTGTGAGTCGTGCCTGGAAGGTAAAATGACTAAGAGGGTTTTTAGTTCAAAGGGGCATAGAGCCGAAGATGTGTTAGGGCTAGTTCATTCCGATCTATGTGGTCCTATGAGTATTCAAGCGAGAGGTGGTTTTGAGTACTTCGTTACGTTTATCGATGATTACTCGAGATATGGGTACATTTTCCTTCTGCACCGCAAGTCTGAATGCTTTGAGAAGTTCTTGGAGTATAAGGCAGTTGTGGAGAAGCAATTAGGAAAGAGTATCAAGTCATTACGATCAGATCGTGGTGGTGAATATCTCTCGAATAAATTTAGGAGCTACTTGACAGATAATGGGATTGTGTCCCAGCTGACTGCGCCTGGCACGCCTCAGTAGAATGGCGTAGCAGAACGGAGGAACAAGATTCTTATAGAAATGGTTAGGGCAATGATGAGTTATAGTAGTTTACCAAATTCGTTTTGGGGATATGCCCTAGAAACAGCGGTGTACATTCTAAATAGAGTACCTTCTAAATCAGTACCGTCTACACCATTGGAGTTGTGGTCTGGGCATAAGCCTAGTCTAAGGCATCTCAGGATTTGGGGAAGTCCAGCACATGTGCTGAGAACCGATACTGATAAGTTGGAACCGAGATCAGAAGTAAGGCTGTTTGTGGGATATTCTAAGGAAACAAAAGGTGGTCTATTTTATAGTCCCGAGGACCAGAAAGTAATCGTTAGCACGAATGCTAGGTTCTTGGGAGAAGACTATGTCTTAGATCATAAGCCCAGTAGTAGACATGTTCTTGAGGAGTTAAAGGGAGTGAGTACTTCAATACCGAGTGTACTAGATGTTACACCACAAAGTACTGCAACACGTATCGCTGATGATGCACCTCAGCAGGTAGTACCTCATCGTAGTGAGAGGGTTGTCCGGCAGCCCGAACGGTTCATGGGTCTGGGAGAGTCTTCTGAGGTCGTCCCGGACATTCTTGAATCCGACCCATGGACATACAATGAGGCACTCCAAGATCGGGACGCGGAGTCTTGGCAAAAGGCGATGAAATCTGAAATAGAGTCAATGGACACTAATCAGGTCTGGGATCTTGTAGAGCCACCCAGTGGCGTTCGCGCAATTGGATGCAAGTGGGTCTACAAGAGAAAGAGAGGAGCAGATGGGAAGGTAGAGACCTTCAAAGCTAGGCTTGTTGCGAAAGGGTACACTCAGAAAGAAGGGACCGATTATGAGGAAACCTTTTCGCCGGTAGCCATGTTCAAATCCATCAGGATTCTCTTGGTTGTGGCCTCTCATATGGATTATGAGATTTGGCAAATGGATGTTAAGATCGCTTTCATTAACGGAAATTTGGACGAGGACATCTATATGCAACAACCAGATGGATTCATTGCAAAGGGCCAAGAGCATCTGGTCTGCAAGTTGAAGAGGTCCATTTATGGGCTAAAGCAGGCTTCGAGGTCTTGGAACATCCGTTTTGACGAGGTTGTCCAATCGTATGGATTTACTCAATGTCCGGATGAGCACTGTGTGTACAAGAAAAGTGATGGAAACGTGGTGGTGTTTCTAGTGCTGTACGTGGATGACATTCTTCTCATTGGAAACAGTGTGAAGATGTTATCAAACGTAAAGGTATGGCTATCCAAGCAGTTTGATATGAAGGATTTGGGTGAAGTAGGACATGTTCTCGGAATCAAGGTCATTCGCGACCGAGAGGAGAGAAAGCTGTGCCTATCCCAATCCACATACATAGACACTGTCCTAAAGCATTTCAACATGTAGGATTCCAAGAAAGGGGATTTACCCTTTTGGCATGGAATACCTCTATCTAAGAGGATGTCCCCGAAGACGCCTCTAGAGATAGAGGACATGAAGGCAGTTCCTTATGCATCGGCAATAGGAAGCCTCATGTATGCTATGTTGTGCACGCGACCTGATATTTGTTATGTCGTGGGCATGGTAGCAAGATATCAGAGTAATCCAGGACCGGAACATTGGTCTGCGGTAAAGCATATACTCAAGTACCTACGTAGGACTAAGGAGTACATGTTGATATACCAGGAAGATGAATTGCTTCCGTTGGGTTACACCGATTCTGACTTCCAGGCACTCCGGGACAAAATAAAGTCCACCTCAGGGTTTGTGTTTACTTTAGGAGGAGGAGCCATAGTATGGAGGAGTGTCAAGCAGAAATGCATGGCAGACTCAACCATGGAGGCTGAGTATGTAGCAGCCTCAGAGGCAGCGAAAGAAGTTGTCTGGCTCAGGAATTTTCTCCTCGACCTTGATGTGGTACCGAGTTTGCCCACTGCAATCAGAATGTTTTGTGATAACAGCAGAGCAGTAGCAAATTCGAAGGAGCCACGGACTCATAAAGCAAGCAAACACATAGAGCGCAAGTACCACCTGATACGAGAAATCGTTGAATGAGGAGAAGTCGTTGTTGCCAAGTAGGGTGACATAGTAGACTAGTCTTTGAGAATTAGATTGAAAGAAATTGTGGTTATTTTGTTTAGCCATGAGCTTATAAAGCATAAGTGGGAGATTGTTAGAGGTATGATGTAAAAGCTATGTTTTGCAGATTCTATCAATTCCATTTTGATCTGGCAATCATGTTTCGGTCAAAGTACATATGTTTGCAGTTTATTTATTTATGCAATACATACTCCATGTCTTATATTGAGGTAGTGTGGTTCGAAGAGTTTCGAACAGAAAGATCACCTATCGGTTTCTTATAAGACTAAACTATTCGTTCACAGTCTAGACTGGCAGTGAGACCCCACTTGGAAAAAGACTGTAGTGTATTCTCGATTCAGTTGGTCTTTGACTGAAGGATTACACTAGCACTTATGTTAAGTGTTGAACAGGACCACGGAAGGATAAGGATATGAGACTCACTGACCGTTGTCGTAACCTACACCTTCAGTGATTGATGCGTTCTATTAAGCTGTAAGATAATATAGAATAGGCATATATTCTTATTTCTTATTTATTTGATTTACCAAGTGATTCCTATTTTAATAGGATGACAAACGAGGTGTTTTGGTAAGTAAGAATAATTATATGATGTGCTATTATAAATTATTTACGGTCACTATGTTACAGTGCGCTGGATTAATGACGTCCCCGAAATCAGCTCAGGAATGAACATTATGTTAAACCCTCCAGGTAGACGATTGTCTGACATAATGGTTAAAGTCTGAGTGGTACTAATTTCGGAAATGAATAAGAAGTTGATTAGTTATTTTGTCAGTAATTTAATTAATCAACGGACGTTATATCTTAAACATAGGGAGGTAAATCGATCAATCGGATTAATATTATTTAATCATGGAGGCTCGATTTTATTGGTAAAATAGTGGCCAAAAGGGGAGAGCAATAATATTACTCTAGTGGGATGCATCTTTTTTTTTGTGGTGATGATGGTCATATTGCTCGAAAAATTGAGCGTTTCTTATCACAACCCTTTTTTTGAAAAACTCTAAGGGGTCTTGATCGTAAATGAGAAAATTGGTGCCGCTAGAAAGAAACTAATTTCTCATGGATTTGACCCAGAGCTGGTTTTCGACGAAAAAGAAATGAGTACCTGTCCCTAGCTTGTGTAGCCTATGCGAAGCAACAATTGACTCAGTTTTTTTGGAAAGCAATAAAAGTGGATGAACATCGGTTTAAGGCGATACAAGTAGCGGATTTTTTGGGTCCACATTCCAAGTAGTTGGAGATAAAAATATTGGAATTGACTCTACCCAGCTCTGCCTCGATCTTATTTCAACTCAGACAGTGAGGGGGAGAATCGAGATACCTTCCTTCTACGCTAGTTGTTGGACTTCGGCCTCGGTTATGAAACTGAAAAAGATAGGTCAACCTTGTGCCGCTATGTAGAGGATAAGAGGACAACCAGACACTGGTGCAATTAACACGGGAGACTTCATCAGATATGCCTTTATGCTTTCGAAAGCATTTGTACAAGATTGATCCCACTCAAAAGGTATGCCACCCAGATCTTGATCATCCTCTCCAAAACGAAGCAAGAATAGTCAGGGAACTAGTCTTATTTTTCTTATTTAATTCCATTAAATAGGAATTAATTTTAGGAAAAATAGCTCGTTATATCACAACCTTTTACCAAATTGCTAAAAAATCACGACTTTTGGACCTTGGCGGAGAATATCACAACCTTTGATTTTTTTGCAAAATGATACACGAAAATAAAAAACCAGCCATTGTTAAATTATTTAAAATCATTTCACGGAAGTCTGAAAGTATCATCACCTCCGAAATACTCCTTATTGTTCTCAATAGTTACAAATCTTCCCCCAGGGTGTATCAACGATGGCCGATTTCTGACTTTCGTGTATCGTTTTGCAAAGAAATCAAAAGTTGTGATATTCTTCGCCAATGTCCAAAAGTCGTGATGTTTTAGCAATATGGTAAAAGGTTGTGATATGACGAGCTATTTTGCCTTAATTTTATTCCATATTAATTAATTAATTAGGAGAATAAAATTCCTACTAGAATCTTCTCTTGGGATTAGGAGACTTGGGAGTCTTCTAGAAGATGGAGATTAGTTGGAAATACATTTCCTACATTATATTATTAATTGGAGTAAAATTAGGCTTCCTAAATTAGGAATTAATTTTGTTCCATAGTTATTAATTTAATTAGGAAAGATATTCCTACAAGGATCTTCTCTAGTGTTAGGAGACTTAGGAGTCTTCTAGCAAGGAGAAGATTAGTAGGGGATTTCCTTCCTACATTAAATTAGTATTGGAATAGAATTAGGATTCTTAGGCCTAATGGAATAAGCCCATATTTAGCACCTCCTTAAGGTCCCTAATTGAGCCTATAAATACACCATATCCCAACCTCTCCTACAATGTTGTCTTGGCTGAGTTTTCTCATCTACATACACGTGAGAAATAGCATCGTTCGAGAGTTAGGGAGATTCTATTAAACGCTCCACCAAGTTTAATTGAAATAGGTGTTTAGGTCATCCGTTAGAAGGCTTTTCGGTACAATTCATTCGAGCCTTTATACATATATATATATATATTTCCGGTCACTTTCCCTAGCCGACCGCCGCCGTCAGCCGCCGCCGGAAGCCAGCCAGGCCCAGCCGATCACTACTGCGAGCAACTGCCCGCGACCGCGCCCAGCCAGGCTCAGCCCCTGCTCCCAGCAGCGACGCCTAGGATCGTCGCACGAAGGCCTGACGCCCGTTCGTGCAGCACCTCGTTCGCCGATCGTCCCCAGCACGCAGTCGTGCACCACCGGTTCGTCCCTG